>JAPEBW010002162.1:0-14520 GCA_027405785.1 Ophiocordyceps robertsii
CTTAAGTAACTACTTATACTTATAAAACTAAGAGGTCTTATAAAAAGAAGCTAAGTTAGCTATCGCTTACGCTTAAGCCGCTATAAAGGATAGATATAATAAGAAATACCGCTTGCTAGAATTTAAGCCCGGCGATTAAGTCTAGCTATAGCTTAGTAAAGGCTACTACGTTACGGACGGTAAACTAGCGAAGCTTTAAAAAAGACGCACCGGGCCGTTTAAGGTTACCGCTAAAGTAAGATAGCTCGTATACTAGCTAGATATAAAAAGGTCCTTAAATATTTATCCGGTCGCTTTAGTAGTATAACTACGCTTAGCGGACGAGCTAGCTATACGCTTAAGACCGGTTTAAGATAAAGGGATACTTTACTTAAACGAGTAAGAAATAAAATAAATCCTATAAAGCTATATAATAAAAAAAGGTAGCGGAAAGCTAAAAAAGGAGTTCCTCGTAGCTTAAAAAGGCTAGCTAAGCAGCTATAACTCGTAAGTAGATAAAAAAGCGGTCTTCTTACTAAAGATCGTAAAAGCCTTCGAAAAAGCATAAAAGGAGTTAACTACTTAAGTAGTTTAGATAAAAGTATAACGCGCGGCCTTTATAACTTAATACGAAACTCTTTAACTAAGAGAATTAAGCGGTTAGGCTTAAGCATAAGACTTAAAAGCTATTATAAGTTATAAAAAACTATAACTTACTATACTTAAGGTAATTAGTTATTTTAATAATAATATACCGCCGTTTACCTTAAGTAATAAGGCCCTTTTAGCCTTATAGTATACTTATTTAAATTCTCTCCGCTACCCGCCCTCTCTCCTTTCCTTTCTTCCTTTTATAACTATATTTCCCTTTACCGCCGGCTATAGCCCGCTATACCTCGCTTACTCCTATATATATAACTTTCTTTACCTTAAGCCTATAATCCTTATACTCCTATTTTAAGTCCCTTTATCGTTTAACGTCTCCCGTAGCCGAGACTAGCTATTTTATAACTACTTTTTTAGCCCGCTCTCCCGTAAGCCCCTACGCCTTTAATATAAAGGATATAAATAAGCTCTTAAGCTCTATAAAAATAAGGCGGCTATCCTTTATAGCTTTAAGTCCCTTAATAAGAGCTAAAACCTTTAAGTTTAAGCCTCCGTATAAACCTACGCCGCCTTCCGTAGCCGCGCTTAAGCCGACGGATTCGACTTAAACTACGGCACCGTAAAGGACGGCTTATATTACCCTCTTTAAATACTTAACTTAGACGACTCGCCTCTTAGCCTTATGCTATAGCGAGGTTTAGACGGCTAGTTTCGCGGTAACTCCGCTATACCTCCTGCTTAGCTCTTACTATCTAGAAGCCCCCGCCGCCTATATATTTTTTAAGGCGTAGCCGGAAATCTTTATTAGCGGAATAACTAAGTAATACTTAACGCCTTAAGGTTAGCTAACCTCGCTATAGTCCTAAGATTTATAGTAGCCGCTATAGCTAGCGGAAACCCGCTTTAGTTAAACAATTAAAACGATATCCGCGCTATCCTTAACTATATATTTAAGGCCTAGCTTAACTAGTTTATTGCTAGGTTTATAGCGGCGTCTTAAGCGACTATAGCTAAAACCCCGTCTTGCTTTATACGCGGTCTAGCCCGTGCTATAAAATCCCCTTCTTAGCTTATAGCCGCTATAGGCCTTAAGGACCTATTTAGTCCCGCTTAGCGAACGCTTTTCCCGCCCGCCGCTATGCTTAGCCCGGCTATATAGAAGTATATAAGCGCCTTACTATAGTCTATCCGCCGTCTTTCCTTAACCGGAGGAGATAGCAATAACTAGCCTTATAATATATTCTGCCGCCCGATCTTATAAGAGCCGCTAGTAATAATTAATACGATCCTTAATAGACTTAGCTTCGTAGGCCTATACTCCGGCGATAAGATTATAATAATTAAGAGTTTCCGCTTAGCTATAAACTACGCTAAGTTTTACTTATAAGCTTATAAAAAGTCTAAACGCGACTTAACTTTAACTTAAGTAATAAAGTTTTTAAGCTTCGATATCCGCTTTATTAGCCGCACTAACTACGCGCTCTATATTCTCGCCTTTAAGGCCCCCTCTATATAAAGGTTCTTTAAGACTATTAAGCACGTTTAAAACCTTAAAAGCAAGGAGTTAAGTATTAAGGCTATTAAGGACCTTATTACTTACTTTTAAGCGGGAATATAGACGTTTAATACCCCGGTGCTTACTATACCCGTTAATATTAGCGGGATAGCGTACCCTTACTTTAATACCTTCTTAGTAGCTAGACGCGCGTTAGTTAGCGGAAAGGCGTAGGTAGTAGCGCCGCGTAAAAAGGATAATAAGTCGGAAAGCCCGGTAACGAAAAGTAAGAGATAACTACGATAGCGATAGTAAGTAAGATATAATATCTTATTTATAGGCGGCTTATAAGGCTAGTAAGTAAAACGGGAGACTTAGCGGAGGATTAAAAAACGGTATAAGAAGGGTAAGTAGGATAATAATACGAGATAAGGCTTAAATAAAGCTAGTCTCTTATAATATATCCCGCTAAGGAACTTAAGTATGCCCCGGCGCGGAGACTCCTTACTACTTAGCAAAGGCTTAAACATACGCCTTAAAAGAAAGTCGGAAAAACGTTACTATAAGTTTTAGCTAAACGCGCTAATTACCCCGATAAGGATAAAGCTATATAACTAAATATAAAGTAAGAATCTATAATAAAGCCGCTTACTAACTATCTTAAGCTACCTAGCTACTATTAGCTAGATAGGCCGATAAAACTATTAAAAGGATAAGGATAGCGTACTACTAATATAGCGTAAAATCGCTACTATAAAGCTATTACTTAGTACCCCCTTTACTTTATCCTTACTTTAAACCGATAAGGACGTTAGCTTTTCTTTCTTACTTAAGGGAGTTATTACGGAATCTAAACGGCTATGCCCGGACTCCTTACTTTACTCTTAAAGAAGCCCTACGGAACCCCGCGATAAGAACGCTTAAAGCACGTACTATAAAGGCTCGCTTAAGGAGATACGACGAACATTACTAATCGGACCCCGCTAAGGTTTCCGGGATATAACTGCGGATAGTTAAGAGCCTACTTAACTATAGTTTATAACGTATTTAACTATAAGAGATACCGTAAAAACTATTAAGCGGATTCCGCTAGTATCTTTAGGGGATTTTTAAGGATTTCCGCTAGATATCTTAACTATAGTTCGACCCGTTTTTAACTATAGAAGCACCCTAGAAGATATAGAATAAACCTTACCGCGATTTTTAAGGGATATTTAAGGATATTTAAAGGAAAACCCCGACTATAGTCTATAGTATTTTTAACCGGGCTTATATTTAGTTTATTAGGCGATTTTATAAGGATATCTACGGTTTACTTTACGTACTACGGATAGTATAGTTAAAGATCCTTAAAATTAGCTTAAAGAACTAAGTATAAAGTAGCTAGCTATGCTTTTAAGAAATAAATAAGCTTTTTATTATTTCTAAACCCTTATATACGTTTATATGCGGTAATTAGTTTATTATACCGGCTTAACCGGCGGTAATTAGTCCGTAGTACCGGCCTTGACCGGCGGTAATTAGTCTATAGTACTAGCCCTAACTAGCGGTAATTAGTCCGCGCCTTATCCCCCTATCCTTATGCTATAAGGCGTAGTAACCTATAAGTCCGTACGGAAATAAAGCTCCCTTTAAGCGCGCGTAATAATATAAGCGTGCGTAGCTTCTAGCTACCGGCTTAATAAACTAAGGAGGTCCCGTTTTATAGATAATAAGGACGTTATTATCTTTCCTTTTAAGGCGGTAATTATTACGGAACGTAAGATATAAGCGCTCCGGCTACTTATATATTAGTATATAAGATATAAGTATATAGACGATAATTAGCGTCCTAACCTTTAACTAAGGCCGGGGCGAGACCTTTTAGCAGTGCGGTATTATTATACTGTTTCTCCGTAGTAAAAGCTGTTAAAGTTAAAAACGGATACTTTAAAACTTATATTAAGTACGTAGTTAAGCTAGCGCGACGTAAATAATCTTTTTAAACTTATAGAGTTTTAGTTAAAAAAGCTAGTAAGTATAAAGATTTATTACTTTATTTACGATAAAGAATTCTTAGTAATTATATATACTTTAATAGAATTTTAATAATATATCTTAAGGAATAAACATAAATTTAAGAATAAATATAAACTTAAGATTTATACGGATTTTAAGAATATTAGTTATTTTACTATAACGTAATAGTTAAATACTAAGTAAATAAGATAAGCTAAACTTCTTTTAAAATTTAATTATAAGATTATTTATAAGAAGAATTCTAAGAATAACTAAGCTAATATAATTAGTAGACAATTAAACCTTAACGATAAAAAAAAGCCTTATAAAGACCTAATTATTTTAAAATAATAATAGTAATTAAAAGTTAAAGACGTTATATATACTATTTAACATATAAAGAGATCTTATTACTTAAGAATTACTTAAGAATTCTTATAAGAACCTAGATAAAAAAAGATATAAAAATCTTAAGTAAGAGGAAAAAATAGGTTTTAGAAAAATAACCTATTTTGTACCTTAAAGACTAAGAAAATAGTTTTAATAGAATTTTATTCGCACTCTTTATATAGATATTTAAGTATTATAAATACGTATAATAAGATTAAAAACTGTTATAATATATATAACCTCTATAAGAAAATCTAAAGAGTTATTAAGTTATGCGATATATATAATAAGAGTAAAGCTATATAATATAAGTCTTATAGTAACTTAATTTCTTTAAAAGTTCTTTTAAGACCTTAAGACTTTATAGCATTAAACTTTATTATAAAATTATTAAAGTCTATAGATCTTACGACTAGTATAAAATACAATTTTATTTTAGTTATAGTTTATCGTTTTTCGAAGTACGGCTATTTTATTTTCATATAAAAAGCTACAAAAATAGAAAAGTTATCTTATACTTTTCTACGATATATTATAGCTAATTAAAGACCTTTAAGTTCGATTATTTCGGATAGAGATTCGAAATTTATTTTAAATTTTTAACAAGGTTTAATATAAGCCTTAAGTATAAAGTATAAATTATCTACTGCCTTTAACCTTATTATAAACGGAATAATAAAACGATTAAATTTATTGCTTAAGTTATACCTTAAAAGCTATATAAATTATTAATAGGATAATTAGCTTTTTAAATTGCTTATAGTATAATTAGCGTATAATACTTTTTATTCTAAGCTTATTTAAAATACTTTAGTATTTGTAAATTTTATCTTTATACTTAAAGCTTATAAGTTTTTTTTACTTAAAGGAGTTATAGCTAAAAAAGCTATATTAAACTTCAAGTACTTAATTAGCTTATACGGATTTATAAAGTTAGAAATAAAGTATATTGCTAAGAGAATATCGTATTATTATAATAAGAAGTAGTTTTTAAAACCTTTTTTATTTAAAGGCGATAAAGTTTATCTTTTAACGAGGAATCTTAAGACTAATATACTTAATAAGTCTTTAGATTATAAGAAGATAAGCCCTTTTAAAGTTATAAAGAAAAGAATAAAAGTTAATTATAAGTTAGAACTTTTAACTAGTTTACTTATTTACCTTATTTTTTATATATCTTTATTAAAGCTAACTTTATTAAATAGTAAGGTAGTAAGAAAGCTAGACTTAAAGAGAGTTAAAAAGAGCGAATATATAGTAAATACTATACTTATTAAAAAGATAGAAGATTGAAAATACTTTTATTTAATAATATAAAAAGATTATCTTAGTTTAGATTATACTTAAGAACCTATAAAGCACTTAAAAACGCTTTAAGGAAAGTTAAGATTTTTATTAGAAAAAACCTTTAAGTAAAAGTATTAGCTTCTTTATACTAAGATTTCTTTACTATCCTTCGATAGTAAAAAAGAAAGGAATCGAGTAAGGAAGCACCTTTATAACTAAGTCTATATAACTTAGTATATATCTTTTTTAGGATAGGATTCTCTTTATTTAAGAAAGATCCGTAAGGGATATAGTTAGGATTTTCTTTAAAAGAATCTTAAGGTTACTTCTTTTAAAGCAGAATTTCTTTAATGATTTTATATAGCTTTATAAAGTAAAAGAAACTTTAAAAAAAGAATATTTATCTTTTTAGGTTTAAAAAGACCTTAAAAAAGGGAATATATAACGGAAACGCTATTCTATTAATACTTCTTAGTACTAAAAGTACTAATATTTAGTAAAGTATATACCGCTAAATATAATAAAGTAACTAGTAAAGTAAATACCGCTAATTATAAGTTATAACTATTAAATTTAATACTAGTTGTTATAAGGAGAAACGATATAGCTTAATAGTTAAAGACGGCTAGTATTAGCTATAAGTAGTATAAGTTAGATATGCTTATAATCGGCTTAAGTTAGCTTTAGCTAATAATAAACTTAGTGTTAAATAAATTAATTAATGCTTTATATAATTAACTAATGTCTTATATAAAGCTAAGGTAAAAGGCTTCTCTTTTAAAAAGAATAAAATCTCGTAAAAGGTTTTAAGATAAGGATATTTAGTCTTATAAGCTAGTTAATAATAATAAAGCGTATACTACTTATAACTAATAATATAAATAGCGTATGCTATTTTTATTCACTAAAAAAGTCGTTTAATAACCTTATAAGTTATATAAAATAGAAGTTATAATTAGTATATAAAAGCATATAAAAGCATATAAAAAAAAAGCTTTTTAGTAGCTTAGGAAAAGTATAAAAAGAGGTCCTTCCTCCTCTTTTTCTTAACTTCTTTCCTTTTCCTTTTTCTTTTTTTAGCTAGTTTTAACTTAAGAAATCCGTATAATAAAATCCTTTTACTTTATTTAGATTATTAGTTTATACTAAGTCTTGTTTTCCCTTTCTTACTATAAATTATAACCCGATAAAATTAGCTAAGATACTTATCTTAATAAAAGATAAGTATTTAAATAATACTTTACCTTAAGCCTTTAACTATTTAAAATATACTTACGCCGGTTTATAATATTTTCTTATACGTCTTTATCCTTAAACTATATATAATATAACGCTAACACGATATTAGTATATTAGCGATATAATTGCCGCTACGAACGCGCTTTAAAACTATATATCTTTAAAAACGTTTAAATACTATTATATTAACCTATATATACGTTCTTTAATCTATAATAAATACTAACTAATAGAACATTATTAATAATAATTATCGTATACGGTATTAGTATATACTACTATTATAACGTGCTAAGCTTAAATACGCCTTAACGTTTAAAGCTAATCTTTTAATATCAGCTAGTAAGAAGTAGTTTACTTAAATTAAGTTATAAGTTTTATACTTTTTATTTATATTTACTTTATATCTAATAATATCCTATTTATATCTTATTATTATCTATACTTAGTATATATTTATAGTATATCTTTATTATACTTATTATTTAGAATTATTTTAACGTTTAATATATATAACTAAAAACTCTCTCTTATTTTTCTTATTTTTCGTTTCTTTGCTATCTCCTTTATCCTTTCTCTTACTTCTTAGCTTTATTTACTATTATTTCTTTACCTTAATTTTATTATTCTTTATCGCGTTACTATACTTTTTCTTTAATTCTTTTAAGGCAATTATATCTTAAAAGTTATTAACTAGCTACTAAGTTAAGCTAACGTACTTATACTACTTTATAAGAACTTAGTATTACCTCTCCCTTTTAGTCTATTTTTCCGACGCTTATAAGATTTTCTTTATAATATACTTTAGTTTATTGTTTTTTTTTAATTATTAGTAGTAGCTAGTAGTTATTAACTACTTAGCTTAGTAAAGGGTTATTCGCTACGCGGCAAAAGAACTTTATAGATAGTTATTTATATACTGTCCTTAGTATATTAAGTTTTACTATATATAAGCTAGTTCCTTTTATTAAAATATTCTTTTAATATAGCTAGTTAAGCTTTTAATAAGGCCTATTTAAAATATACTTCTTTTTATTTTACTATACTTTATTACTTACTTAAAGTCTTTTTACTAAGGCGTGTAACTAGTTTATTATCTCTTTTTATCATACTTATAATATAGTAATAGCCTTTTAAAAAAAAGTTAGCGACCTCCTTTATTCTTTATATAAAGTCTTATATAATTTTTATATTTAGTATAAGTAGTCCTTCTTTTTATATAATTTAAATAAGCTTATACTTATTATTAATAATCCTTAGTTATTTTATACTGCTTAAGTATAAGGCAGCTATTATAGAATCTAAATAGCTATGCTTAAACTCTTTACTTTACTTTTAAGGAGCTTTATAAAACCCCGTAACGGGAGCGGTTAAAGCACGCACTATAAAGGCTCGCCTAAGGAGATATAACGGATATTACCGGTCGGACCCCGCTAAGGTTTTTAAGATATAACTATAAAAGCTTAAAAGCCTATTTAATTATAGTTTACGACGTTTTTAACTTTAAAAGATATTATAAAAACTACTAAGCGGATTCCGCCGGTATCTTTAAAGAATATTTAAGGATTTCCGCGGGATATCTTAACTATAGTTCGACTTCTTTTTAATTATAAAAGCACCTTAAAAGATATAAAAAAAATCTTACTGCGATTTTTAAAGGATATTTAAGGATATTTAAAGGATTTCCTTAATATTACGGAATCTAAATAGCCACGCCCGGACTCCTTACTTTACTCCTAAAGAAGCCCTACGGAACCCTATAACGGGAACGCTTAGAGCACGTACTATAAAGGCTCGCCTAAGGAGATATAACGAATATTACCGGTTAGACCCCGCTAAGGTTTTCGGGATATAACTATAAACGGTTAAGAGCCTACTTAACTATAGTTTACGATATATCTAACTATAGGAGATACCGTAAAAACTATTAAGCGGATTCCGCCGGTATCTTTAAGGGATTTTTAAGGATTTCTATAGGATATCTTAACTATAGTTCGACCTATTTTTAACTATAAAAGCACCCCGGAAGATATAGGATAAACCTTATTATAATTTTTAAGGGATATCTAAGGATATTTAAGGGATTTCCTTAACTATAGTCTATAGTATTTCTAACTAGGCTTATACTTAGTTTATTAAGCGATTTTATAAGGATATTTATAGTTTACTTTACGTACTACGGATAGTATAGTTAAAGATCTTTAAAATTAGCTTAAAGAACTAAGTATAAAGTAGCTAGCTATGCCTTTAAGAAATAAATAAGCTTTTTACTATTTCTAAACCTTTATATATATTTACGTATAGTAATTAGTTTATTATACCGGCTTAACTAGCGGTAATTAGTCCGTAGTACCGGCCTTAATTAGCGGTAATTAGTCTATAATACCGGCCTTAACTAGCGGTAATTAGTCTACGCCCTTTCCCTTTATCCTTATACTATAAGGCGTAGTAAATAGTAGTAATTCTTACTTATTTAAACGGAAATCCCTTAAATATCCGCTAAGCTAAAAGCGACTATATCGCACGATTAAGTACTTATCCTATAGGAAGTTAAATACTAAACGATATTTTCTTTAGTAAGAAGCTCTTATTAGCCTTTAAGTCTAACTTTAATAATAAGCACCTTTTCCTTAACGCGCTTATAATAGAACTTTAAGATAAGCAGGCCGTAAAAGCAAAAAAGGCCGCGGCTTACTAAGTATACCGGTTTAATAATCTCCCTTACCCCTTTTTAAGGTACTATACCGCGATAGCTTATAGAGCTAGATAAGACGTAAAATAAGTCCCGCTTAGCTAAGCTAAGACTACTACCCTTTAAAAAGCAATCCGCTTTTAAAATACTAATAAAGGATAGACTATAAAACGATAAAATCTATATAACTAAGTAAACTAAATTCGGTATTACCTAAACGGATTAATTATCCTCTAAATAAAAAAAGTAAGGATAAGCTAACCTTAAAACTATCTAGCTCCTTACTTACTAAATACCCTCCGGATCGAGCTTATAATAAAGTTACTTTTTCCCCGGGACGATAAGCTTAGCGGATATTTCTACCGCGTACTATTAATAGAGTTTAGCTTAAGGGCCTTAACCGGAAATCCGCCTTAAAGGATACTTAGCAGTTTCTTAGTTTAGTATTACCGTTTAGCCTTATCCGCTATAGCCGCGCTAATTAAGGCATTTTTAAGACTCTCGATTAATAAAAACGAGCTTCTTATACTAAGGGCCTTATAGCGCACCGGATTCCGGGACGTATTTAAAATAGAAGGTTAAGCGCTTAGCGAGAGTATTAAGACTAAGACCTTAATAATAAGCGATAAGAACGCGGTAAGCAATACCTTTAGCGGGCTAAACCTATTTATACTAAGCGCGTAAATACTAAGACTAAGTATAGCCTTAAGCCTTTTAGTAAGAATAGTAGTAATATTAAACGAATAATTCTTTAGTTTCCTTTAAGTATTAAGAAAGGAAGACGCGCTTATTAAGCCCTAGGAAAAACCTTAACTATAAGCTAAGGACGTAAGGAGATTTAACCTATTAAGACCTTTAAAAGTATCCTTTAACGAAGTCTAAGAAAACGATAAAGCTAATATGTTCTGAGGAGTTAACCGTTTTATTAACTTTATCCGCTAAGATATTAGTAAAGGCGAGGCTTATATAGACGAATTAGCTATTTAACTGCCTTCCTTCTTTTAAGGAAGTGCGGCGGAATAGTATTTTAAGGACCTCTTAAAACTATAATAAGAAGAACTTAGCAAGCCTAGCGTTAAACTAAGCCGATAGATATCCGCTTATAAAAACGGTTCGGAATCCGCTTAAATATAGCGATATAAGCACTTAATAAAAAGCACTTTACTATTAAAGATATAGTAATAAGATCCGACTTTAAGTCTTAAATATTACGCTTATAATATAAAGCTAAGGTCGCGCTTTACTAGCTAGACTACTTAATTATAGTAATCTACTAAAAGCTAGATATCTATTTATAAGAATCCTTATAATGCTTAGTAAGGAACGAGGATATTAATAAATAAATTAACGAATATAAGGAAATTCTTCCTTAGCTATAAGTAAAATATACTTAAGGATCTTAAAAGCACTTACTAGCGCGAAGGAAATAGGTCTAACCTATAAAAAGGCAAAGGCTAACTAGCCGTACCCTATATATACTTAAAGGATAGTCTAAGACGCTTTAGCTATTTAGTAAAGGCTTGCCGGGACTAAGGGTTACGTTTTTAAACCGCTTAGTAAAGGCGGATATACCTTAAACCTTATAGCGCTTACTAAGTTAAGGAAGAAACCCGCTTAAATAGCTAAGAATATAAGTTAAGGTCCTCCGGCTAAAGAGAGAAAGGACTTTTAAGACTATACGCTTGCTAACGCTAAAGCTAAAACAGGCATACCCCGCAACTAAAGAAGGTACTATAGTAAAGACCGACGACTATTTAAGGGATAAAGAGTATAATATAGAAAGAGCTTAGTTAGATACTAATAAGAGCTTAAAGGAAACCGCAATCTATACTATAGTAGACTTAGTATAGGAGGCTAATAAAGCGTGCGGATTTTACGGCGAAGTATTCCCCTTAAAGAATAAGCTTTACTAATACGTTAAAGATAAACACCCCCTTAACCTTAACCGCGATATTACTATATAAAGACGTAGCTTAGTATAGTAAGTAGTTATTTAAAAGCTATAAAACGTTTAAATAGTTAAGGCTTCTTTTAACGTTTAGCTATTAAACCCCGATAGGCCGTTACGATTTACCTATATACGCTTACTAGTCTATAGAAAAGAAGGGCCTAGGATAAGTATTAAAGCCTATATAGATACCGGGGTAGACTAAAGCCTTATCTAAGCTAACTTAGTAAAGACCTTTTAAGATATAACTATAAACTCCTCTTAACGAATTCCTATTTAAGGAGTAAGAAGGATAGCTACTATTAAATAGGCGGAATTTACCGCTTATATACTAAAAAGGCTAAACGGCAGCCTCGCGGTCGTAAAGGTAAGGATCGGCGCTTAAATAGTAAAACGCTTAGCGGCTAATATATTGCTTAGCTAAGACTTTTTAGTTCCTTACTAAAAGGACTTTATTAACTTTATATCGATCTTACGGATTAAGGCCTATAAAGGGATTAAAGCTAAAGTTAAAATAGTTTAGCTAGGACTAGCGATATGTAGATAGGTAATCTACTTAGTTACTATAACGATTTTAGCTAGTTCTAGCTACGCCTTACTTATATAGGTCCGGGCGCCGCTATCGGGGCGTAATATAATATTTTTCCCCGATAACCCTAGGCTTACTTAGATAATAATATAGGATTATAAGAGCTTTATAGCGATAAACTATTTTAAGGAACTATTAATACTCCGCTAAGGCTAAAAGGTAAGGATAATTACGGACCTTAATAAGCAGTTTTAGCTATATAAGGAGGTTAACGCTACGGCTCTCTTAGCGGAAGCCTTTACGGAAAATCCGAATAAAATAAACCCCGCTAAGGACTTCTTATAAAAAGATCTTACTATAAACTATAAACTTAAAATCGGCCGAACTAAGGACCTACCTAAACTTACTACTAATAAGGGCGTTTAGATCTATACTAAAGACTTAGAATACGCATTAAAAGTTTAAGATATCCTTTAATTATTTCCCCGCCTTTAAAAAGATAAAGGAGTAGTATATATAAATAAATTTAAATATATACGCATTCCTTTAGTAAAAGGATAGCAATACTAACGAGTTATATTAAGATTATACCCGTTAAGCGATAAAGATAAAAAGGTAGTAGATATAATATTTAGCTAGCTAACCGCGTAAGGCTAATTAAAACGAGTTTACGGGCTAACCCTATTTACGGCGCCGGTATTCGTAGTATAGAAGATAGTAAATAGAAAGGAAAAAGGATAAGTAGTTATAGACTTACGGGGGATTAACGCCGTTACTACCTTAAACGCTTACTTAATGCCCCTTTAAAGCGATATAATTAAACGCCTTTAAGGAAAGAAGTTTATTAATATAGTAAACGTATAATCGTTTTTCTACTAATTCTTAGTCTATTAAGACTACTAAGAAAGGTTTATAGTTATAAGCTATCGCGGGCTAAAAAGATTATTAATAATACTTATAGGCTTTAAGAACTCCCCGGCATACGTTTAAAGGTTTATCGATAACGTCCTCCTTAGATACTAAGAATACGCGGCGGCTTATATCGACAATATTATTATCTACTCCGATATAGCTAAAGAACACCTTTAATATCTAAAAGCTATATTCCGCGCCTTCTATAACTATAATATTACCTTATCCGGACTAAAGTCTTTTTTAGCGTACTTATCTATATAGCTCCTTAGATTTAAAGTAGACGCTATTAGCTTAATAAATATAGATAAACGCGTGCGAGCCTTAAGGGATATTACGTTCTTAAAGAACCTTTAATAGCTTAAGAAATAGATTAGCCTTACTAAGTAGCTACGCTATATAGTCCCGTATTTCGCTAAGGAAGTTAACGTCCTATAAAAACGAAAAACGGAGCTACTTTAAGTAAGATAAGAAGACGGAGTCCCTTTAAGGGGCTAAGGACGGGCTTAATACGCTGCGAAAGCCGCTTTTTAGCTTCCTCCGGAAAAGGAAGAGGCCTTCGCAATTTTAACTAAGAAACTTACCGAGCCCTAAACAATTTACTACTTCGACCCCGCCCGATAACTATTTATCTAAATCGATATATCCTAAGAATATAAAGTAGCGGCTATAGCTTTTTACTTAAAAGAAAGCATAAAATAAGATAGAAAGACGCTACTAGCTTAAACTAAGGTCTAGCCTATCGTTTACTTAAGCCGCGCCCTTTAAGGTAAAGAACCTTAATACTAGCTTATAAAACTTAAAGTAGCCGGTTTAGTATAAGCAATATATAAGCTACGCATTATAGTACTATCTATAAGAATACTATAAGTAGTTATCTTTACTAACTATATAAGTACTTATAAAATCGTATATTAAAAATCTATATTCTCTATTAGTATAAAATCTAACGATAAGCTAGTCCTTGCGTCTTAATACTTAAGCTAATTCCCGCTTAAGGTATGCTATATCTTAAGCGTCGAAAACGTCGTGCCGGACGCGCTCTTATATTTACCGCACTAAGATAATAGGCCGGTATCCCCGAACTAAAAAGGGGAATTAAAACGTATTTAAGAAGACGAGATAACGGACTACGTATTCCTTTACGCGGAAGTATTAATTAAATTACCGCTCCGCTAGAAAATAATCGACGGATATACGGAAGATATACGGTAAGTAAAAATTATAGTATAGCTCGGCGATAAGGATAAGGTCCTTAAACTTCTATTCCTTTAGTCGTAAAGGTTACTATACTTTATAGAGAACGACGGATATAGGAGACTATATATCCTTAAGACTTACGCTAAGGAGATCGTTAAAAACGCCTACGCTAAATACTTTTATACCGGCCGCACCTATATATAGTAAGACCTATCTAAAAGCTTCTTAATCTTACGGCTTAGTAA
>JAPEBW010002163.1:0-14504 GCA_027405785.1 Ophiocordyceps robertsii
ATACTAATAATAAATAAAAGGATAGTATAGTTAAAGATCCTTAAAATTAGCTTAAAGAACTAAGTATAAAGTAGCTAGCTATACTTTAAAGAATAAATAAGCTTTTTACTATTTTTAAACCCTTATATACGTTTATATATAGTAATTAGTTTATTATACCGGCTTAATTAGCGGTAATTAGTCTTTAGTACTAGCCTTAACTAGCGGTAATTAGTCCGTAGTACTAGCCTTAACTAGCAGTAATTAATCTACGCCTTATCTCCTTATCCTTATACTATAAAGCGTAGTACTAAATAAGTATACTTACTACTTAAATAGTCCGAACCTTGTTTAAAAGGCCGTTTTAAACTTATAGCCCTCCGCGATTTTAATCTTATAAAACGCTATAACGACGTTAAGTTTCGTAAATTAACGTGCCTTCGCTAATATCCTTAGCGTTTCTATAATTAATAATAGTATATACCGATCCCTTTTCGTAATTATATTTAAAGCTTAGTAGCTATAGTAAAAGCGTAGGCAGCTATTAGCTTTCTTTATAAATTATACTAGCGCCGCGGCTAACGAACTGCTTAAGCGGATAAGGTTCGCTTTTAGTAGCTTATTTAAAGTCTGTTAAAGGATAAGGAGTTCTTTTTTTAATATATTATAAAGGGGCCCTTATAATAATAGCGGCTCCTTACTATCCTTATTTAAGGTAAGATAGATCTTATAGTTTATATTTAGTTAAAATAAGGGTTGCTTAAGTGCTTTTATAAGTATAAAAAGGTTTAAATAAGCTTATAGTGCTTAAGCCGGGATATAGTCCGCTAAGTTAACTAGCGTCTTTAGCTAAAAGGCCCTCTTTATATCCTTTATCGTAATTGCTTTTATATTAAGCACCTATTATCGCCCTTAGTTATTCTTTTAAGCCTTTTCCTATCGGCACTCCGCCGCGAAAATAGAGGCGCTTATTAGCTTCGCTTCTTAGATATTTATAATCTTCGCGGCTTCTTTTAATTCTTAAAGGCCGATCTAAATCCCCGCTTTTATATACTAGATCCGATCCCCCCCGGCGTTATAAACTACCTTATTTTTCTTTATTTACGGTCTCCTTAAGAATATATCGTAGCTTAACTTTAGTATTATATAAAGGAATATTTATTTTAAGTGCTAATTAATCTTTATTTTAAATACTATAATCCCCTTTATTTAAAGCGTTAATATGTCCTTTAAAAAAAGCTATAATAGCCTTCTTATCCTATCCGTAAAGGGTATTTATAGCCTTATCGCTATACCCTTACTTACTATAGTATAGTAGTTATAGCCTATATTTATAAGTATATTAAGCCTTTTTTTCTTATTAATACTAACCTTAAGTAATATTAAGTTTAGTATAAGGTGCTTCTTTATTAACCTTTAAGCTATTTACTATTTCTCCTTCTCTTTTAGTGCCTAACTTTACGCTAAGGTTCTTTTTTTCTTAAATTAAAATCTACTTTAGTTACCTCCTTAATTATAGCTATAGCTACCTATAAAGTTCCTTCTTTCTTCTTTTTATAAAAGCGGGCGATATACCTTATTACTTTAAAAGCGAAATACCTTTATATATAAGGCCGGCTTTATCCTCCTCTTAGCTAAGTTATAGCGTTAATTTTACTTATTAAGGTATCGCCCTTTTAGTATTTTTAGTCTTAAGTCGCCTTTTTTATTGCCTTTTTCTAGCCTTAAAATAGCTACTTAGTTTACTAAACCCTTTTTAGCTTTACCGCGATTTACGCTACTTAGTTAGTATATACTAAGAAGCTTAAGGTTAAAAGGTCGATTATTATAAGTACCTCCTTTAAGCGAAGGCTTAAGGCGCTTTTTAAAAATACGATTAATATATTATATAGCTACGATCCCCCTTTTACTTGAAAGAGCCTTTACTTAAACTTAAGGAAGAACGCCGCAAACGTTTAGTTCTCTCTTTATTTAATTATACGGATAGCCGCCGCTGCCCGCAATTAAATATTAATATTAAAGTAAATTAAATTAAAGTACTTAAGGAATTCTTACTAATCATAACCTTAATCCGCGCTAGTGCTATAGTAAGTCGCTATAGTTTACTATAGCCCTATATCTAAGTAGTTATAGATTAAGTAAAAAACCTCCTTTAAGCTAAAGAAGAAGTCTTAATTAATCTTATACTTTTTTTATATATATTATACTTAAGGCGTAAAGTAGCGCCGTTAGCTATCGAATTTCCTTAGCGCTAAAAGTAGCTTTTACTAATCCTTCTTCTTTATTGCTTCTTTCTTTATTATAAGCATTATAGCCCCCGCTATTATATTATAAAGTAGTATTAAACTACTAATTAATAAGCCGGCCCCTCCTTATATATACGTTCTTACTATCTCCTTTAGCTTTTATATTAAGGCCTTAAACTAGCTTATTAGCTATTAGATTTACTACTAGCTTGCTTAAACTTAGTAGCTCGTTTTAACGGCCTTTACTTATAGTAAGAGGATCGCTTATTCGACCCTCGTTTAAATATTAGCCTCTCCTAGCCCTCCTTTTTAAGCCCTTTAAGCATAGCCCTTTTACGCTAAGTAGGCTTCTTACTCGCGCTATATTATAATTAGTAAGTCTCTTCTTAAGTTATATAACCTTATTTAAAAGAGCCTTTAAATATATTAAAGGCTTATATATACTTAGTTTAGTAGTATATAGCTAAATAATTATTTATTTTAAGCTAAAGAAGGAAAGGGGAAATCTTTATTTAGGCTATATAGCTTTATACTTTTTAAAGGTCGCTTAAGTAGCCCGTCTTTAGGTTAAGTTTAAGTCGAACTTAAGCCGAGTTTAAGTAAAGTCCTATATAACTTCGGCTATATATTAGCCTAACTTTAAGTTATTTGCTATAGTATAACTATAGCTCTTCTTATAGCATAGCTTATAATAAAGAGCTTTATAATAATAAACTATTTTAAAGAACTATTAATACTTTACTAAGGCTAAAAGGTAAGGATAATTACGGACCTTAATAAGTTGGTTTAGCTATATAAGGAGGTTAATGCTACTACTTTTTTAGCGAAAACCCTTATAAAAGATCTAGATAAAATAAACCTTATTAAAGACTTTTTATAAAAAGATCTTATAATAAACAATAAGCTTAAAATCGGCCGAACTAAAGACTTACTTAAACTTATTATTAATAAGGGCGTCCGGATTTACGCTAAAGACTTAAAATACGTATTGAAAGTCTAAGATATCTTTTAATTATTTCTTTACTTTTAAAAGGATAAAGGAGTAATATATATAAACGAATCTAAATATATACGTATTCTTTTAGTAAAAGGATAGTAATATTAATTAGTCGTATTAAGATTCTACTTCTTAAGCGATAAGGATAAGAAGGTAGTAAATATAATATTTAGCTAGTTAACCGTATTAGGCTAATTAAAATAAGTCTACAAGCTAACTTTATTCGTAGCGCCGGTATTTATAGTATAAAAGATACTAAATAAAAAGAAAAAGGGATAAGTAGTTAGAGACTTATAAGGAATTAACGCCGTTACTACTTTAAACGCTTACTTAATGCCTTTTTAAAGCGATATAATTAAACGCCTTTAAGGAAAGAAGTTTATTAATACGGTAAATATATAATCGTTTTTTTATTAGTTTTTAGTTTACTAAGACTACTAAAAAAGGTTTATAGTTATAAGCTATCGCGGGCTAAAAAGATAATTAGTAATACTTATAAGCTTTAAGAACTCCTTAGTATATATTTAAAAGTTTATTAATAATATCCTTTATAAATATTAAGAATACGCGGCGGCTTATATTAACGATATTATTATTTACTTTAATATAGCTAAAGAATACCTTTAATATTTAAAGGCTATATTCCGTGCTTTTTATAACTATAATATTACCTTATCCGGACTAAAGTCCTTTTTAGCATACTTATTTATATAGCTCTTTAAATTTAAAGTAAACGCTATTAGCTTAATAAATATAAATAAACGTATATAAGCCTTAAAGGATATCGCGTTCTTAAAGAACCTTTAATAGCTTAAGAAATAGATCGGCCTTACTAAGTAGCTATACTATATAGTCCCGTATTTCCTTAAAGAAGTTAGCGTCTTATAAAAATAAAAAACGGAGCTGCTTTAAGTAAGATAAGAAGAAGGAGTCCCCTTAAGGGGCTAAGAACGGGCTTAATATACCGCGAAAGCCGCTTTTTAGCTTACTATAAAAAAAGAAAAGACCTTCGTAATTTTAACTAAGAAACTTACTAAGCTTTAGATAATTTACTACTTCGACCCCGCTTAATAACTATTTATCTAAGTTAATATATCCTAAGAATATAGAGTAGCGGCTATAGCTTTTTACTTAAAAAAAAGGCACGGAATAAAATAAAAAGACGTTACTAGCCCGGACTAAGGTCTAGCTTATTATTTACTTAAGCCGCGCCTTTTAAGGCGGAGAACCTTAATATTAGCTTATAAAACTTAAAGTAGCCGGTTTAGTATAAGCAGTTTATAAGTTACGCACTATAATACTATTTATAAAAACGCTATAAGTAGTTATTTTTACTAACTATATAAGCACTAATAAAATCGTATACTAAAAATCCCTATTCTTTATTAATATAAAATTTAATAATAAGCTAGTCCTTGCGTCTTAATACTTTAGCTAATTCCCGCTTAGGGTATACTATATCTTAAGCGTTAAAAATATTATACCGGACGCTTTCTTACGTTTACTATATTAAGATAATAGGCCGGTATCCTTAAACTAAAAAATGGAATTAAAATATATTTAAGAAGACGAGATAACGGACTATATATTCCTTTATATAAAAGCATTAATTAAATTACCGCTTTACTAAAAAATAAATAACGGATATAGAAAGGATATATAGTAAGTAAAGATTATAACATAGCTTAGCGATAAGGATAGTATCCTTAAACTCCTATTTATTTAGTTATAAGGGTTGCTATACTTTATAAAAAACAACGGACGCTAAAAACTATATATCCGCAAGACTTATACTAAGGAAATTATTAAAGACGCCTACGCTAAATATTTTTATACCGGCTATACCTATATATAGTAAGATCTATTTAAAAGCCTTTTAATCTTATAGCTTAGTAAATATATAGATAAAGTCGTAAATAGCTATAATACTTATTACTATCACTAAACTAACTAAAGTAAGATACTAAAGTAGCTTATTTTAATTTAAAGCTTATTAGCTTTATATTATATAATAGCGATAGACTTTATTACTAAGCTCTTAATAGTTTAAGCCGAATAATCCTTATAAAAAGATCTTATAAAGACCTTTTTTAATACCTTATTAACTATAACTAATAATTCTTAAAATTATATCTCCTTATTTTAAGCAATAACTAGTTTATAGTAAAAGATTAAGTATAAGCATTTTATACTAAGCTACTCCGCGCTAACTAAAGGATTTTAAGAAGGATAATCTTTAACTAAGATATAAAGTTTACCTTAGTATTTTAGCAGACCTTATAATAAGCTTTCGGATTAAAGCTTTTTATATTTACTGCTAAGTACCTTTAAACTAACGGCCTATTAAAAAAGCGAAACTAAACTATAAAAATCGCGCTATAATTCTTTACCGCCGATTTCTTAAACCTATACTAAACCGATATACTAATCGTCTTTTAGTTTAGCCTTAATAATTCCTTCTTCTTAGTAATTTATATAGCCTTTAGTAAGCTTATTATAAGGATAAAAATAGATAACGGCTTTTAGTTCCTTAATAACTACTTATACTTATAAAACTAAAAGGTCTTATAGGAAAAAGCTAAGTTAGCTATTGCTTATACTTAAGCCGCTATAAAAGATAGATATAATAAAAACCACTGCTTATTAAAATTTAAGCTTATCGATTAAGTCTAGCTATAGCTTCGTAAAGGCTACTATATCGCAAACGGTAAACCGGTAAAGCTTTAAGAAATATATACTAAGCTATTTAAAGTTATTACTAAAGTAAGATAGCTTATATACTAGTTAAATATAAAAAGGTTCTTTAATACCTATCCGGTTGTTTTAATAGTATAACTATGCTTAGCGGATAAGCTAGCTATATACTTAAGCTTAGTTTAAAATAAAAAGATACTTTACTTAAATAAGTAAAAAGTAAAACGAATCCTATAAAGCTATATAATAAAAAAAGATAGTAAAAAGCTAAAAAAGGAGTTCCTTATAGCTTAAAAAGGCTAGCTAAGTAGCTATAACTTATAAGTAAACGAAAAAGCGGTCTTCTTATTAAAGATTATACAAGCTTTTAAAAAGGTATAAAAGGAGTTAGCTACTTAAGGAGTTTAGATAAGAGTATAATACGCAGCCTTTATAACTTAATATAAAACTCTTAAACTAAGAAAATTAAGCAGTTTAGCCTAAGTATAAAACTTAAAAGCTACTATAAGTTATACGAAACTATAACTTACTACGCTAAAAGTAATTATTTATTTTAATAATAATATACTGCTTTTTACTTTAAGTAATAAAGCCTTTTTAGCCTTATAATATACTTATTTAAATTCTCTCCGCCGCTTATCTTCTCTCCTTTTCTTTATTCTTTTTATAATTATATTTCCCTTTACTACTACTTACTACCCGCCGCACCTTACTTACTCCTATATATATAACCCTCTTTACCTTAAGCTTATAATCTTTATACTCTCGTTTTAAGTCCTTTTATTATTTAACGTCTTTTATAGCTAAGACTAGCTATTTCGTTACTACTTTTTTAGCCCGCTTTTTTATAAGCCCTTTAGCCTTTAATATAAAGAATATAAGCGGGCGTTTAAGCTTTATAAAAATAAGGCGGCTATTCTCTATAGCTATAAGTCCCTTAATAAAAGTTAAAACCTTTAAGTTTAAGCTTCTATATAAACCTTCGCTGCTTTTTATAACCGCGCTTAAGCTAATAAATTCGACTTAAATTATAGTATTATAAAAGACGGCCTATACTACCCTTTTTAAAAACCTAACTTAAATAACTCGCCTCCTAGCCTTATACTATAGCGTGGTTTAAACGGCCGGTTTTATAGTAACTTAGCTATACCTTTTACTTAGCTTTTATTATTTAAAAGCCCTTACCGCTTATATTTTTTTTAAAGTATAGCTTAAAATCTTTATTAGCAGAATAACTAACTAATACTAAATACCTTTAAGTTAGCTAACCTTATTATAGTCTTAAGATTTATAGTAACTGCTATAGCTAGCGGAAACTTACTTTAGCTAAATAATTAAAACAATATCCGCGCTATCCTTAACTATCTATATAAGGCCTAGCTTAATTAGTTTATAGCTAGGTTTATAGTAGCGTTTTAAGCTATTATAGCTAAACCCCTATCTTGCTTTATACGCGGTTTAGCCCGCGCTATAAAATCCCCTTTTTAGCTTATAGCTATTATAAGCCTTAAGGACCTATTTAGTCCCGCTTAGTAAACGCTTTTTCTACTTACTACTATACTTAGCCTAGCTATATAAAGGCGTATAAGCGCCTTATTATAGTTTATCCGCTATCCTTCTTTAACTAAAAAAGATAGCGATAACTAACCTCGCGATATATTCCGCCGCCCGATCTTATAAAAGCCGCTAGTAATAACTAATATAATTCTTAATAAGCCTAGCTTTATAGGCTTATACTTTAGCGATAAGATTATAATAATTAGAAGTTTTCGCTTAGTTATAAATTACGCTAAGTTTTACTTATAGGCCTATAAAGAGTCTAAACGCGACTTAACTTTAACTTAACTAATAAAATTCTTAGGCTTTAATATCCGCCTTATTAGCCGTACTAACTATACGCTTTATATTTTTACTTTTAAGGCCCTTTTTATAAAAAGGTTTTTTAAAACTATTAAGTATATTTAAAACCTTAAAAGTAAGGGGTTAGGTATTAAGGCTATAAAAGACCTTATTACCCGCTTTTAAGCAGGAATATAAATATTCAATACCTTAGTATTAACTATACTTATTAATATTAGCGGGATAGCTTACTCTTACCTTAATACTTTCTTAGTAACTAAACGCGTGTTAGTTAGCGGAAAGGCGTAAGTAGTCGCGCCGCGTAAAAAGGATAATAAGTTAAAAAGCCTAGCGATAAAAAGCGAGGGATAGCTATAATAGCAGTAATAAGTAAGATATAATATCTTGCTTATAAGCGGCTTATAAAGCTAGTAAGTAGTATAGGAAACTGAGTAGAGGATTTAAAAACGGCGTAAAGGGTAAGTACGA
The DNA here is from genome assembly GCA_027405785.1 of Ophiocordyceps robertsii. NCBI lineage: Eukaryota > Fungi > Ascomycota > Sordariomycetes > Hypocreales > Ophiocordycipitaceae > Ophiocordyceps > Ophiocordyceps robertsii. Next base: position 8,245 of record JAPEBW010002163.1, read on the forward strand.
TAATAATATAAAATAAGGCCTAAATAAAGCTAGTTTTTTATAATATATCTTACTAAGGAATTTAAATATTCCTTAGCGTAAAGACTTTTTATTACTTAATAAGTACTTAGATATATACCTTAAAAGAAAGTTAGAAAACTTTACTATAAGTTTTAGCTAAACGCGCTAATCGCTTTAATAAAGATAAAGACGTATAACTAAATAAAAAGTAAGGATTTATAATAAAAGCCGCCTTTTAACTATCTTAAGCTACTTAGCTACTATTAGCTAAATAGGCCGAAAAAACGATTAAAAGAATAAGGATAGTATACTATTAATATAGCGCGAAGACGTTATTATAAAGCTATTACTTAGCGCCCCTTTTACTTTATTTTTACTTTAAACCGATAAAGATATTAGCTTTTCTTTCTTACTTTAAGGAGTTATTATAAAATCTAAACGGCTATACTTAGACTTTTTACTTTACTTTTAAGGAGCTTTAAAAAACTCTATAATAAGAACGCTTAAAGTATATACTATAAAGGCTCGTTTAAGGAGATATAATAAATATTATTAGTTAGACCCCGCTAAGGTTTTTAAGATATAACTATAAAGGCTTAAGAGCTTACTTTATTATAGTTTATAATATTTTTAACTATAAAAAATACTATAGAAACTACGAAGTAAATTTTATTAGTATCTTTAAAGGATATTTAAGGATTTCCACGGGATATCTTAACTATAGTTTAACCTATTTCTAACTATAAAAGCACCTTAAAGGATATAAGATAAACTTTTCGCGATTTTTAAAGGATATTTAAAGATATTTAAGGGATTTCCTTAACTATAGTTTATAGTATTTTTAACCGGGCTTATACCTAGTTTATTAAGCGATTTTATAAGGATATTTATAGTTTATCTACCTACTAATAATAAATAAAAGGATAGTATAGTTTAAGATCCTTAAAATTAGCTTAAATATTAAGTATAAAGTAGCTAGCTATACTTTAAAGAATAGATAAGCTTTTTACTATTTCTAAACCCTTATATATGTTTATATGCGGTAATTAGTTTATTATATTAGCTTAACTAGCGGTAATTAGTCCGTAGTACTAGCCTTAATTAGTAGTAATTAGTCCGTAGTACCGGCCTTAACTAGCGGTAATTAGTCCGCGCCTTATTACCTTATTCTTATACTATAAGGCGTAGTACTTTATAAAAAAGTCTAAGGAGTTATTAAGTTATATAAAATATATATTAAGAGTAAGGCTATATAATATAAGCCTTATAGTAACTTAATTCTTTTAAAAGTTTCTTTAAGACTTAAGAACTTTATAGCTTTCAACTTTATTACGAAACTACTAAAGTCTATAAATCCTACGATTAATATAAAATATAATTTTATTTTAGTTATAGTTAATCATTTTATAAAGTATAGCTATTTTATTATAATATATAAAGCTATAAATATAAAAAGGTTATCTTATACTTTTATAAGATATATTATAGCTAATTAAGGACTTTTAAGTTTAACGATTTTAGTAAGGATTAGAAATTGTTTTAAATTTTTAGTTAAGCTTAATAAAAGCCTTAAGTATTAAGTATAAATTATTTATTACTTTTTACTTAATTATAATCGGAATAATAAAACGATTAAACTAAACGCTTAAGCAATACTTTAAAAGCTATATAAATTATTAATAGGATAAATAGCTTTTTAAATTGCTTATTATATTATTAGCGTATAATACCTTTTATTTTAACCTTATTAAAAATACTTTAGTATTTACAAATTATAGCTTAATACTAAAAGCCTATAAGTCTTTTTAACTTAAAGAAGTAATAGCCGAAAAAGCTATATTAAACTTTAAGTTATTAAATAGCTTATATAGATTTATAAATTTAAAATTTAAATATATTACTAAGAGGATATCGTATTATTACGATAAGAAGTAGTTTTTAAACCCTTTTTTATTTAAAAGCAATAAAGTATATATTTTAATAAAGAATCTTAAGACTAATAAACCTAATAAGTCTTTAGATTATAAGAAGATAAGACCTTTTAAAATTATAAAGAAAATAAGAAAGGTTAATTATAAGTTAAGAGTATTACTATTTACACTCACACATATCTCTATTTGCACTCACGCCCCATTTTAAAAATACGTACCAACGCCAGCCCGCCCCGCCAACTTATAGTGCCCGCGCCTAGCAAGTACCCGTACCTTCTAAATAATGCCCGCGCCCACACACACGCAGCCCACACACGCAGCCCACACACGCAGCCAGCACGCAGCGCTCTCGGCCACAGCTCAATTCGCTCAAAAAACGCATCTTTAAAGCTCTCGTAAGATGCGCGCATAACGCGGCCCGTTAATTAATCCGGCGCCCTTAATGCCCTCAACGCCGCCCGAGGGTCTTGTGTGTATGCGGGCGAGGGTCTTGTGTGTGTGCGGGCGAGGGTCTTGTGTGTATGCGGGCGAGGGTCTTGTGTGTATGTAGGCGAGGGTCTTTAGTGAGAGCTTTAAAGGTGGTGAGAGCTTGAAAGGTGGTAAGAGCTTCAAAGGTGCAATGTGTGTGCGTGTGTGGGCGCGGGCGGGCGCGCGGGCATTTAGAAGGTATGGGTACTTGCCATACGCGGGCACTATAAGTTGGCGGGGCGGGCTGGCGTTGGTACGTATTTTTAAAATGGGGCGTAAGTGCAAATAGAGATATGTGTGAGTGTAAATAGTAATACTTTAAGTTAAAACCTTTAACTCGTTTACTTATTTACCTTTCTTTTTATATAATTTTATTAAAGCTAAGTTTATAAGAAGCTAAGGTAATAAGAGAGCTAGACTTAAAAAAAAGTTAAAGAGAGCGAATATATAATAAAAGCTATACTTACTAAAAAGATAGAAAATAAAAAACACTTTTATTTAGTAAAGTAAAAAGATTATCTTAGTTCGGATAATACTTAAGAACTTATAAAGCACTTGAAAAATGCTTTAAGAAAAGTTTAGAATTTTAATTAATAAAACCCTTAAGTAAAAGTATTAGCTTTTTTAAGCTAGGATTTCTTTACTATCCTTAAATAGTATAAGTAAAAGAAAATTTAGTAAAGAAGAAACCTTATAGTTAAGTTTATATAACTTAGTATATATCTTTTTTAAGATAGGATTCTTTTTATTTTAAGAAGAACTACTAAAGAGAAAATTTAGGATTTTCTTTAAAGAATTCTTAAGGTTACTTTTTTAAAGTAAGATTTCTTAAATTATCTTTTCTTAAAGTAAATAAAACCTTTTAAAAAAAACGTTTATCTTTTTAGGTTTAAAAAAACCTTAAAAAGGGGAATAGATAACGGAAACCTTATTTTATTAGTAATCCTAAGTACTAAAAGTACTAATATTTAGTAAAGTAAATACCGCTAAAAGAAAGAAGTACTTAGTAAAGTAAATACTATTAGTAATAAGTTAAAACTATAAAAGTAAATACAAGTAGTTATAAGGAGTAATAATATAGCTTAATAGTTAAAAATAGCTAGTATTAGCTATAAGCGGTATAAGTTACGTATGCTTATAATTAGCTTAAGTTCGCTTTAGCTAGTAATAAGATTAGTATTAAATAAATCGACTAATACTTTATATAATTAACTAATACCTTATATAAAGCTAAGGTTTAAGGGCTCTCTTTAAAAAAAGATAAAATCTTATAAAAGGTTTTAAGATAAGAATATTTAGTCTTATAAGCTAGTCGTAAGTAATAAAGCGTATATTACTTATAACTAATAATAAAGATAGCGTAAGCTATTTTTATTAGCCTTAGAAGTAGTTTAGTAACTTTATAAGTTATTTAAGGTATAAGTTATAGATTAACATATAAAAACATGTAAATTCTTTTTAAAAAACGCCTTTTAGTAGCTTTAAAAATGTAGAAAATAAGGTATTTCCTTCTCCTTTTTTAACGTTTTTTCTTTCCTTCTTTTTTTTTTAGCTAGTTTTAACTTAAGAAATCCGCATAATAAAATACCCTTACTTTATTTAGTTTAGTAATTAGCACTAAGTCTTTTTTTCCTTTTTTTACTATAACTTATAAACTTTATAAATAATACTAAGATACTTATCTTAATAAAAGATTAGTATTATAGTAATATTACGCTTAAGCCGCTTTAAAAAATAAATATAATAAAAACCACCGCCCGCTAAAATTTAAGCTAAGTAATTAAGTTTAGCTATAGCTTAGTAAAGGTTATTATATTATAGATAGTAAATTAGCAAAACGTTAAAAGAAATATATTAAGCGGTTTAAAGTTACTACTAAAGTAAAATAACTTATATACTAGTTAAATATAAAAAGGTCTTTAAATATTTATTTAATTGCTTTAATAGTATAACTACGCTTAGTAAATAAGCTAGCTACGCCTTAAAGCGAGTTTAAAACAAGAAGATACTTTACTTAAATAAGTAAAAAGTTAAGAAAATCCTATTAAGTTATAAAATAAGGAAAAGCAGCGGAAAGCTATTAAAGGAATTTTTTATAGCTTAAAAAAGCTAGATAAGTAGCTATAACCTATAAGAAAAAAAAATTTCCCTAAGGATTATAAAGGCTTTAAAGAAAGTATAAAAAGAGTTAGCTTATTAAGTAGTTTAAATAAAAGTATAATACATAGCCTTTATAACTTAATATAAAACTTTTTGACTAAGAGAATTAAGCAGTTAAGCTTAAGTATAAAACTTAAAAGCTACTATAAGTTATAAGAAGCTATAACTTACTATACTTATAGTAATTAGTTATTTAAATAATAATATACTGCTATTTACTTTAAGTAATAAGGCCTTTTTAGCTTTATAATATACTTATTTTAATTCTTTTTACTACTTACTTTTTCTTCTTTTTTCCCCTTCTTTTATACCTATATTTCCTTTAACCGCTAGCCTTAGCCCGCAATACCTTACTTACTTATATATATATAGCCTTTTTTACTTTAAGTTTATAATCCTTATACTTTTTTTTAAAGTTTTTATATTATTTATTATCTTTATAGCTAAGATTAGCTATTTTATAACTACTTTTTCAGCCCGCTTTTATATAAGACTTTATACTTTTAATACGAAGAATATAAAAAGGCGCTTAAGCCTTATAAAAATAAAACAGCTATACTTTATAGCTTTAAGTCTTTTAATAAGAGCTAAAATCTTTAAGTTTAAGCTTTTATATAAACTTATACTGCTATTTATAGCCGCGCTTAAGCCGATAGACTTAACTTAGATTATAGCACTATAAAGAACAGCTTATATTACCCTTTTTAAATACTTAACTTTAATAACTTTCGTTTTAGCTTTATACCGCTATATAGTTTAAATAGCCGTTTTTATAGTAACTTAGTTATACCTCTTACTTAGCCTTTACTATTAAAAAGCCCTCGTTGCTTATATATTTTTTAAAGTATAGCTAGAAATTTTTATTAGTAAAATAACTAGCTAATACTTATTACTTTTAAGCTAAATAACTTTATTATAATCTTAAGATTTATAGTAGCTATTATAGTTAGTAAAAACCCGCTTTAGCTAAACGATTAAAATAATATCCGCGCTATTCTTAACTATATCCTTAAGGCCTAGCTTAATTAGTTTCTAGCTAGGTTTATAATAGCGTTTTAAGATATTATAATAAAAACCTTATTTCATTTTATATATAGTTTAGCCCGCGCTATAAAATCCCGCTTTTAGCTTATAGCCGCTATAAGCTTTAAAGACCTTTTTAGTCTTACTTAATATACGCTTTTCCTTTTTAAACCGGCCGCTATTTTTAGCTTAGCTATATAAAGGTATATAAGCGCCTTATTATAGTTTATTCGCTATCCCTCTTAATTAAAGGAGATAGTAATAATTAGCTTTATAATATATTCCGCCGCTAAATCTTATAAAAGCCGCTAATAGTAACTAATTCGATTTTAAATAAGCTTAGTATTGCGGGACTATATTCCGGCGATAGGATTATATAAGGGAGTAAAATATACTCTCCCGCAGCCTATAGGCCAAATACAGCATAAATAACACATAACATAAATACGCTGAAATATCTATTAAATCCGCTATACAATTTCACATACTATACCCATTTATTTTTATTATTCCACCCACACATAAGCAAGATATAAGCAGATTAAGAAGAGGTGTGTGTGGAGACTATATGCATAATCCGTGCTAAGTCGCTGCGCCACCTCGTATTCCTTGCGGGATTAATCCCTAGGCTTATAAATATAATATTGACCTAATAATAGCTATTAGCCTACTATGCAT
>JAPEBW010002164.1:0-14500 GCA_027405785.1 Ophiocordyceps robertsii
GCTAGCCTTCAGGACACTAGGCGAGATCGAAAGATTGAATTGGACCCAGCTCCGACGATTGCATATTTAATGCAAACATTCACTCGTTTCCCACCATTAAGAGCGAGATGAGCTCGTAGTGGAAAATCCTGGGTCATGGGCCAAGTCCCCGTCGAGCATATAAATCTTGGCGTGACTGGTCGTGGGCCGATATACTTGGCACCTTTGGTCTTTCTCTCGCTCACACACAAACCCCTAACCCCAATGTTTCTGCGCATCGTCGTGGGGCCATCTGCGTACCGACGATGAATCCATCGCCAATGGGTCGGTACGACTAGCGCCCTGGAAGAACGAGACGGCAAAGACTGGGGCGAGGGGAGAAGAGTTGCGGCCCTTGGGGATATCTCGTATAATTTTTGTCCCGGAGCACCACAGTGCTCGTCGTTTCAAGTCCACATGTCGGCTGTCAGGAATTACAGTACCGCATGCCCCGGAGCCCGGGCACTCAAGTCCAAGAAGCAGGGTCCCCAAGGCTTCATGCACATTCACGTCATGATGCAGCAGCGGCGTGTGGACCAGATTGTCTTTTGCTTTGCTGAGGTGGAGCCCAGAGGCTTGTCGCCGGAAACGCAGAACCCTCGCTGACGAGCTGTCCCGTGGTTCGGCAATCGGCCGCTTGACGCTGGACAGATCTGGACTGCGCCCAGGCAGATGACGTCTTGGTGCCGCGGGGCCCGAGTACCCCCCGACACACAACGAGACGCCGAAGCAGTGGTCCTGCCGGTGGCTGAGAGGTGGTTGAAGGGCGGCTGGGAGCCTCGGCCTCGTCGTCGGCCTTGTCATTCATGCAAAAGTTGGCACGACGATGGCGGAGAGTTTAGTGTCACCAGATTCCTGCCGGAGCGCGTAGGGGTAGGTAGGTACCCATATAGTACGTGCCTTCTCACGTGACGGGCGATAAGGTCAGATAAGCATGCCATCGTCTCAGCTCCAGCCAACTCTACAACGACCGTCACGTCCATCCGAGACAACCAAGGAGACCGAGGAGAAGCTGAAGAGGAGGCTCGAAATTGAAGCCAAGTGCGGTATCTCCACCGACGGCACGCCGCTTGCGCTGGAAAATGGTTCCTGCCCGGGCTCGATAGCCGCTCCCTCCCCAGTCTCTACTCGCCAAGAGTCGTCGCAGCGTTGCTCCAGAGTCCAAACCCCAATCGCCATTCGTCGTCGTCGTCATGTCCGCAAACGAGCCCGAGACACTGCCTTGTGCTGTTGCCGACGGCCATGTAGCAGCCCCGGCGGTCGCTGCCTCTGCCTCTGCCACCACCCTCACCTTGGCCAAGCAGTCCTCGGTCCAGACCCAAGACCAAGACGACCTGCCAGCCGCCGACGACTCCGGCCCTCCGCCGCCGCCCTTTGAGCCCCTCTTCACCCTGCTAACCAACACCACCACCCACGGCACCATCCACCCGCGCGTCCAGTACATCTTCTCCGACGACGACACCTCGGTCCTGTCGGCCCCCCCGGGCCCCGCCGCCGGCGCCGGCGCCGACGCTGGCCCGCACCGCCCCGTGCTCGTCGACCTCGCCGCCACGCCCGATGGCTCCAGCTGGACCGTCGCCTGGGCCTCGAGCCTCAGCCCGGACTTTGCCCTCACCGCCTCGCGCCTCGAGCCCGCGCCCCAGCAGCAGCACGAGCCTGCCGAGCCCGACGCTACCTCGTCCGCCGCCCCGGGAGGTGTGTTGCGCCTCGAGGGCGTGGAGCGCGAGCCCGTCGATGCGAGGCCCGAGAGCCTTCCCGGCTCCGCGTCTGGGAGCGGGACCGTTGGCAGGGAGGATGTCGATGCCCTAGCCGACGAGTTTCGACGTAGAATGGGCGTGCTGCGCAGGGTCGTCGGCGAGGCTGAGAGGCGCAACGAGGTGGTGCAGCGCCAGCAGCAGCCTCAGCCTCAGCCTCAGCAACCCCATGGTACCGCGAGCCGGCCTGCCGAGCCAGACGGACGCATACAAGACAGCGAGGCGCGGGCAAAGTCATGAGACGACGCCCGCAAGCCGCCACCCCCTGTCATACCACCTCTGTGATTCCGTCTGTCCTCCCTACCCACCCAGCCCCCTAGGGCTCCGGCAGGCCCCACCTCCAACCCCTTGAGAAACGATTTTACGACCCCGGCAGCAGATGCCATGCTTGTTATCTGTTTTTATTTCTTGATCCAGCTTGGTCGGACCACGGGACTGTTCTTGACCCTTCTGAAAGCGAGCTGGGCGCCGGTCACACTCTCGAGTGCATGAAATTGGCGTACTGGATAGGATATCGCGGGAATATGCGCACACCAAATAGAGGCGCTTCTCCTGGCGTGATTGAAGCCTAGCTAGGCAATTGATTAAGAGTACACCCGACGTAGACAGACCATCGTTTACAATACCGCCGAGAGCTCGCCCCCAGGCATTCATGAAGCTCTCCTCTCGCGACACCGCGAGTTTGGCGAATAACGGCAAGCAACGATAGAACCGGGAATTGTGTATTTGAAAACGAAGATGTAGAAGACGTCCATACTCAACGCCCGTTATGCTAAAACTCCAATAGTTGTTTCAGAACCGCCGGGTTCCTCCAACGCGATAGCCCAAAACATTGCACAGAGCAGAGTGAATCAAACACAAGATAAGGGAAGAAAACAACAACGCAATCCAATACGCAAGCCACAGCAGTCAAGACAGATCGGCCGTCGCCCGCTGGTCAGCATGTCCATCCGATGGACAAGTGGTAGCTCTCGCCTCCCTCTTGGCCACGGTCAATCGTCAATCTCACGCTCCACGTGCAAGGAAGGGAAATGGCCAGGCGCGCAGGACAGCTATATGTCCACATGTCGCTTTTGTGCAATGCCTCTCAGGGCGGTTCCAGGGCGTGGCAATGAAGGGACGCCCTGCCGTGGTGGAAAAACGATGCCTGCGGCCAGCTCGCGTAGACGGGTAAACGCAATGGCGTGACCTTGGCATCCAACTACGGCACTCATTGTGCTGCGGGAGGAAGATGGAGTTGCTGACGCGCGAGCAGCGCCACACTTTTCGCGGCGTCTTGGACGACGGGCACGCGTTTGCCCAGGTCGTGAAGCCCTTCCAGAGCCCGCTTTCCGTTGCCGGGCTTGGCTTCGTTGGCAGCTCCATTGGTCCCCCGGATGACGAAGATGTAGATGAGCACGACGACGACAATGATGATGAGGATAAGAACTGTAAGCCAGGTTAGACGGGGGTCGCGTGTTTGGATGGGGCGTCCACATACTGGAGATACCCAAGCAGATCCACTTCTTCTTCCTCGTCTTGCGAGCCGTGTTGACGGCCACGCCGATTTCCTCGTTGCCCTTGTCCAGGTTGTCGACCACCTCCTCCCCCTTTTGCTCAATCTGCATGACAGCCGCCTCTTGCTGGACGACCAAGGTGTCCATGTCTTGGAAGAGCTGCGACAGCTCCACCATCTGCTGCTCAATCTTGACGAGGGCGGCATGGCGGTCCTGCACGGCAGATAGGGCGGCACGGGCCCGTCCCTGCCGGTCGCTCTGCATCAGGGCCTGGCTAAAGACCTGGCCGCCGCTGGTGTCCTCGACCGCCGCACGGACTTCTGCCTCGGAGGCGTCGGGGCGGACGATGCGGTACTGGCGAGCCATCTGGTCCTGGGTGCGCTTGCGGAACTGCGACTCGACCTGCTGGTACTGCTGTATGGCAGCCTTGAGGCGTCGGTCCACACGGCTGACCTGAGGGTTGTTCTTGGGGGTGCGCGAGTCGGGGCTGGACTTTATGGTTCGGATGCGTTCGGTGAGGCTGCGGTAGAGAGCCATGGTTTCTGAAGATAGGGAGTCGAGCTGGCGGTTGGCAGCGCTCGACGAGGAGCCGTCGGCGTCGTCCAGAGTGCGCTTCTGGATCATGCGGAGCTGCTCGAGATTACGCTCGACGTCATCGATGCCGCGGTCGATTTCCCGGCACTCGTTGAGGATGTTGTTGGGGTTGCCGCCGGCAAAGGAGCCCGCGTTTTGGGCGAGGGGGGCCATTTCGACGTTTCCGCCTAGCGACGGGCGTCAGTACAATTGAGCGTCTTCTTGGTCAAGAGCGGGCGCTGGGTTAGGAATCACCTGCGTAGCCGCCTTCCATGGAGGGGCCCTGGTTGTAGTCACGGCCGCCGCCATAGGGTGCGCTCTGGCCGTAGGCGGGCTGAGGCTGCCTCGTGGGCGCGCTGTATGAAGGAGCATCGTCGCGTTGGTCGAAGGGGTTCGGCCTTCCACCGTATCTAGAGGCGCGGGGCGTGTCAGCAAGGGGAAAACGCAATGGGAGCGGCCGTGGGCGGCGGAATGAGGGCGAAAAATACTAACCCGTACTGTGCCATTGTTAGCCAAAGTGGTTGTGGAAGGCGAGTAAGGCGAAGGTCATGGGAGAGGAAGGGGAGGGGGGAGATGAGGACGAGGGAAGAGGTGGCGACGAGGCGATGATGAAGTGAGAGTCTAGAGAAACAGGCCCTGTCAAGACAACGGGACCCGCTGCATCGTTGGGTTGAAACACCAGTGGTAGGGGAAGAAGGGGTGAAACACTGACGCTCATGGTGGAATGGAGATGGTGGGAAGAGGCCCCTCTGGCGTTGGCGAGCAGAGAGAGGCCCGTCAATCGAGGAGAGACGGTTGGTCGGGCGTGAACAGCCGGCGGACACGGGAGCGGCAAAGGCGGGCAGGCAGGGAGCAGGCGATTGCGCGCAAGTGATGGTCGATGGCTGTGGTTTTGTCCTTGTCGATTCGTTGTCGCTGTCGAGGTCAGGGAAGAGAATGAGATGAATGAATCGAAAGGGGGCTCTCCTGTGGGCGGCCAAGGCGCGACCGAGCACCCCAGGGAGGGACATTATTATAGGCGCCTACCTAGAGTACCAGCGAGAAAGGTAGACGGGCAGTCCGAGTACATGACGGCATAAAGCACGTGGCGGGCGGTGGCGCGTAGATTTACCTGTCCGGTACCTGGACTGACAGGGACAACGGCCGATTGGCCCTGCCATTCTCCACCACGGCACAAGTCAAGCACCACCTGGGCACGACAAAGTAGCTCGACCTCTGGAGTACCTACCTGAATGGGTATCTAGGTACCTAGATAGGTAGGTACCTAGGTACCTACCTGGGCATCTCGTGTGGCTTCTTCATCGGGGCTTCAGGGACGGGACGGCATGTCCGAGCCCCCGCGACTCTGGACGTGCGAGGGCTGTCAATGGGGTCGGCAGTTCCTCCTTGACACTCGTCCGGTTGTGCGTCTCCCGGCGACACTTTTTTGGGAACAGGGAGAGCGAGGGTGCTTACTCGTGCGCGCAGGCGGCTGCGCATATGTATTGTACTAACCAGAACGTAGGTACCTACCTACTGCCTGTTGTTGTCGAGAGTACAGAGTACATACAGTAGGTGCCTACCAGGGTGGTGGCACAGATTGATGACCTAATTTTCCATGCCCCCCCCCCCCTTTTTCTACTGTAGTCAAGCCAACCCCTCCCTCCCTTGATCGGGGGCCGGTGAAAGGGTGGGTCCGGCTGCGGCTGCTGTCTCGCCTCGTTCATCGTGAAATCGTCTTTATCCCTGCCACGAACGACGGGTCTCTCTCGGCACCGCCTCCGAGCGCAAGGCCGCATCCACGACCGAGGATCGGGGCTGATGTCGCAATCCATCTCGGCCGGCTCTAGACTTGCCCCTTGACCAAAAACCTGTCATGTCGTGGACGAATGACGGCACACAACTTTGCATGTTGAAGCAGCCTGCTTTGCTCGTTCTGTATGTACAGCATCTCCAGAGTGTTGCCCCGCATCTCCAAACTCGCTTCCTCAATCCTTCACTGCCGGCCAGCCTCTAGATCTTGGGCAGCTCGTGAGCCAACAAGCACTCGTCCGAGTCGGCAAACTCGTGCCGCCACCTGTTGTTCAAGGAATCGGCAAACGCACACCAGGTGCCGCTTCCGCAAGTACTTTCGTCGGCTCGCATGAAATTGAAGCATCGTTGGATCGTTTCCTGATTTTCATATCGCGGACTCGGAAGCCAGGGGCGCTTCTCGTGGGCGTCGATGCAGTCCTGGAAGCCAGTGTACTCCATCCAGTATTCTCGCTCGCCTTGGTGTTGGCGGCAAAAGTTCCGGGTGCCGCAATACTCCTCTCGTGGGTCCCAGCGGCACAGGGAGGGTTCATAGTTCCTGGGCGTCGGGATCCATCGCAGGAGTTCGTCGTCGTCTCGAGGAGGCTGAGGGGCGGCGGCTACCAAGGCCAGGCCGGCCAGAACGGAGGCAAAGGTGGCCTTCATGGTAGGGATTTGTCTTGTGTCAAGATGATTTGAAAAAGCAAGCAGTATGGTTTCTAACGGATTGGGCGCTTGGGAACGGGGAGAGGGGACATGCATAGGTTTTATACCGAGCTCATGTGTGCACTCGGGGTCATGTGGCATATTCAAGGGACGACGTATTTGCAGTCGTCAAGCCAACAAATGTTGCAACGGCTGTAATATTTTGTGCTGTCAAGACTCGGCTCACGGTCGTAACTGCCACGCAATGGCAAACGCGACTCCTCTTCTTATGGAGAGGCATCGTTAACCGCAGGAGGCCAAGCTGCAATAGTTCGCGGCAGTGAATGCTCGGCTACACACTTGCGTAGCTTACCGATGGTCTCACTGCGGATTCGAGCACCGCCGAGTGGTTTAAGTTTGTGTGCCATGTAGGACCGTCTTCCAATAATGGCATTCGGGCCCCTTCTATAGCCCGACACGTGGGACTGCCAACCGTTGTTACACGGATCCGGACCTAATGAATCCCGCGGGCCTATCGCCGAGTTGGCAAGGCCACATGCAGCGCCATGAACCGGAAGCATTCCAACGAACCCCTATGGCCGCCCATGGTTTACGCTCTAACAGGCCGATGGAGAGTTCCAACTACGTCCGGCCCCAAGGTTTTCCTCTCAACACCCGGCGGAGCTTCTTTGAAACAATCTCGTAGAATCTACATAAGTCCACGTGGTAGTATACAGTTGAGCAACGAGATTTGGAGGGAGCATGGCATACGTATGCGTAGGTGATTGTGCTTGGCAACAATTCCCTACATGTTGTGCCGTAGAAAGTCGCCACCTCGTCCGCACCGATCCGAGACGGCAATTGGATCAAGGCAGTTGGTCAGAACTACCTATAGAACCGTGAAGGAGACGTGCCTACTCAACGGTGGGCTCGCCAGTCCCACCCGGATGGATAAACCCCAGCTTCAGAGACTGTAGACCATCTTCTCGGCACTAATAGGACGCATATATTCCTCGTTCCTCTTCAACGCTGACCTTTCCACCACCAGGCCCGACCCCAACAGCGCAAAGCCGTCTGGGACGATTCTGTCCAACCCACCAGGCATGGCCCTGACTGGGTTCGGCGCAAGTTTCGCAATCTTCGAGGGCGTCTCGGAGCCAAGGAAATCGAAGAACCTGGTGGAAAACTCGCGTGCTTGAGGGCTCGCCGGAATAATCGCGACTAATAGACATGGGGTCAGTCGCGATGGGCCTTCATGGAACAATATAGCGCGTATGCAAGACCGGGAGCAACGCACGTTTGTAATCAATCTCGACACCAAGTCCCTCCCATGCCGCTCCATAGATGGGCTTCACATTGAGCCTCGACGTGTCGTATTGTCCACCCTCAGGGCTGCGAATCGTGGCAAATTTGGCTGAGGGGTTGAGCGTCTCATGGATGTTTGAGACGGTGGAGAGCTCCGAGATGCAGTCCAGGGCAAAATCCACTCCCTTGCCCTCGGTGGCGGCCTTCACCTTGTCAACCCAGTCGGAATCGCGATAGTCGACGAGCACATCGTAGCCATAAGGCTCCCGCCGGAGGAAGCTGTGTTTCGAGGCGCTTGCCGCTCCAATGAGCCGCATCTTTCTCCCAGACGAAGAAGCAGAAAGCTGGACCAGCTGGGCCGCGAAGAGCCCAAGAGATGTGGAAGCACCGTGTATGAGTACATTTGCAGGCGCCTGGTCTTGTTCATCACGGGTCGTATGGGATCCGCCATCGAATGGGCTTGGGAGGCCGAGCCGAGCGAAGAGACTTTGGGCGGCGGTCAAGCCGCACATGCTAATGGTCGAAGCCGCTTCGAGAGACAAGCCAGATGGAACGGCCCAGATGAGATCGTACGGCGCCGTGACGTACTCGGCGAAAGCACCAGGGCGATCATTGACGGAACACGCTGGCAGTGGCAGCATGGAGTCAGCGTCGTGGTTGAGAAATGTCAAAGATTCACCCCATAGGCTGCCGCCGGCAGAGAATCAAGGAAATACACACCCCCTTGGAGAAAGCCAGCAACGCGTGCCCCTGGTCTGGCTCGCGGGTCTGCCGAGTCGACAAGATCTGGACCAGTCCCCTCGACTACGCCCGCAAAGTCTGTACCGACGACTCGTTTCTCCTGAGTGGCGATGGGAGACGACACGTAGATGGCGTCTACTGGGTTGAGCGCCACAGCGTGAACGCGGATGAGAACCTCGCCCGGTGCGGGGATGGGACGAGCAACGTCCTCGACGATGGCCTCGCGGCAGGATGGGGTCAAGACGAGGGCTTTCATAATGAAGGGGCTTTTGCGATTTCCGAAAGAGTTTCTGAACCAGTGGAGCGGTGGTCTAGGCCGGAGAGTATGGATAGTTGCTCATTCGGTTATTTAGATACTCCTCCATGTCCGCGAGACGTCCTATTTGTAATCGAGGAAATGACTCATTGGTAAGCCGCGGTGGCAACGACGATGATAAATTCGAGCCGAGGCCAAGACATGACGTGCTTCCGGATGCATCCCTGCTCCATAAGCCCCTCGGAATTCATCCTCGTGTCAAGGTTCGAGCCATGGCCCAAGACCAGCAAATGGGCGCCTTCTTTGACACCTCTTTACATGGAGCGCTGCCTGGGCGCCAGGAACCCAATTGCCATGCTGGGCCGTCGGACGCGACGAAAGCGGTATACTCAGTTGGAATGAGGCGTGACCTGTCAAAAACTCCGGGCTTTCCTCGTGAGCCCGTCGTTCCCCTCGACTAGGAGATGAGCCGAGCCGGGTCTGCCGGTCCCAAGTCCCGAGGCCACCTACCCTACATCAAGACTCGTCAAGGCTGTCGCGGGCTGTGCAGACGAGTGCTGCCATGGGAACAATCAGAGCCAAACCTGCCTGATGTCTTCAACAGTTCAGCTGTCTCGCAGCTCAGACATGCATGAATGCCGTCGGAGAGTAGATGTTTCGACCCTTTGCTTTTGGCGGCAAGTCAGTTGTCGACGGCTTGGTACCCGGACAGTCACGTCACGTGTGCCCTCCGGCGGTGTTGAGGTCCTCCTCGTTAGGTAATACGGCCCGGCACGGAGCAGTGTAAGCCCGATGCCCCACGATACACATGCATACAATATTTTCGCCTCGGCAAGTAAGAAGCGAGCTTGTATTTATTGACCCATCTCTTGACTGGCGCATACATCGTGCCCATCTGCAACTGGAAACGAGCGACCCAAACAAACACCTGCTCCTCTCGCTACAAACCCACGGGCAAGTACTGCCAGGTGGTGATGACCGAGCCTAGGTAGTCTCGCCAGGAGCGATCACCACCGGAGAAAAGGCATCTTTGACGCCTGTGGCCAGCCTCTCTAGATATCTGGCATCTCTTGCCTGCCCCGGGACTCGACACAGACTACAGGCCTCTTCCCTCGTGCTACGAATATGTAGTGGCCTGCCATGTCTGTCTACCCGCGGGTGTAGGAGGGAGGGAGGCCATGGGTCAACCCCGTATCTGCTTTATGCTCACCTCCAGCACACGCAGCCGTGCAAGTTTGGATTTGAAGCCAACAAAGCACAGGATGCAAGTTGTCGGCATTCAACCGTTTGGAAGATTCGTCATGATGCAAGCACGAATTTCTCCTGTGGAATATGGTCCCTCCGTGGTCCCATGGCCCTTGACCGTCTGCCACCGTTTGTCGAACCTGATCCCCGCCAGCCTCACAAGACGGCATATGCCGAGACGTAGCTGACGCTAAAGTCGTCCGGCTGCTTGACCAAGTTGCTCCGGTCGTACTGCACAATCTTGAAGCGATACCTGGTCCCATCGCCGTCGCCGCCGTCGCCGGCCTCCTTGGCCAAGAGCTCCAGCCCCGCCATGGCAACGCCAATCGGGTGCCTGCCGCACACCGTGTTGCGCGTCTTTTGAATGTTGGCCACAAACGCATCGTGCCTGCCGCTCGCGACGGCATTCATGGCGGACTCATCGAGCCAGCGGATCGAGTCGTGGATAGGCGGGCCCTGCGGCGCGTCGTCGTGCTTGTCCAGGTTAACGAGCGCCGAGAGACTCTCGTCGGCGGAATAGGCCATGTACTGGTAGGATGACCCCCAGTGACAAAAGTCGGAGCTGACAATGAAGGCGTTTTCCGGGTCCTTGAGATAGGGCACGAGAACACGGCCCACGCTCTTTTCCTCGTCGAGGTCATTGTCGCCGATGAGCAGTGGCACGATGGTCGGGAATTCTTGTAGCGAGTCAAAGGTCCTCTGACAGCTCTTATAGAGGTATGGCAGGTGCATCTCGAGCGAGTGCTCCTTTTCGTCGTTTCTTTGCGGGATGTTGGCCATGCTGCCGGCCTGCTTGACCTGCTGAATGGTTGCACGGTCCACGGTCAAGTCCCCAAAGGGCGTGGCGTACTTGGCAAAGGCCGTGACGGCGCAGCCCTCAAGGTAGTATGTGTGCGAGGGCCCGAGGACGAAGACGCGCTTGACGTTGCGGAGGTCGAGGCAGCTGTATGCCCAGGCGGCGCATTTCCCAGAGTAATCGTAGCCTGCGTGCCTGTATGTGGCGGAACGTGCCATGGTCAGCCCCCTTGCCCCCCGGCAGCATCAGCAGCAGCGCCATCAACGACTCACGGCGCAATCACGACCCGTGCACCGGAGACGGGCAGCGGCGGAGAGTCTTGTTGCTGCTGCTGCATCGCATTGGGCACGGCTGCCAGGTACTCGTCGAGCCTGGCATGGAGACGCCGCGCATCGCTCAGATACCAAGAGCCCGCCTTGCCTGCGGGGCGAGTGGCCATGCCTGAATCCTGCCTCGGGCTTGTGGCGGCGCCTTGCCTCGGTGGATGGGTCGGAGAGAGCGCGGTGTTTGCTGGGGGAGCTTGAAGCTGCTGGTGATGAGACGTCGGGGGTTCGTCAAGCGGGGTTGCGGGGTGCAGCATGAGGGGTACTGTAGTGTCTGTACATTGTACATGCGGCAGTTCAAGTACGTACCTTTCTCCGGAGGTGGCACCCCGGCGCCGGCACTGTCCCACTTTTGACGTCCGAGGGGCTCCGCGCTCCGCAACCCCTTCCGGAGCCTCTCACGGTTTCCACTTGTCCAACATCCTGCACCCGTCGTCACACACCTGCAGCACCGACCCAAACAATTATGGCCAAGGCACCACGATGACGTCAGTGTCAGATCCGCCCAGCCTGACTGGTTGTCTGCACACAACCAAGGCCGCTGCTGCGTATGTATGTATTGTCAGTTTGAGGTCCGGATACACAAGACACATTCTCAAGACTCCGAATAGGAATCGTTGCATGGTCCGGTTGATTACCCAACAAGGAAGCAGCGCCAAGCCGTCAGATGCGGGCAAGACGGGGGATCTTTTGCGACTTGGCGCGCGGGGGATCACCCTTACGACCTCGCGCACGTATACGTTCCCTCCATGACTGTTCAGTTTTCCCTATTCCGGCGAGATGGCCTCGTCGTCGTTGTTGCGTGTTGACGGCGGTGCCAAGCCGGCGAGGGCTCGAGCCGCACTTTGCACTCACCGGCTACCCTGGATCCTTTCCAGTGCGGCCTGGGAGACTCAGTCGCGCCCGGACAGCACGAGTGGAATGAAACTCGGCTCAGTAATCCAGGGGGATCGACAGGAGGAAGGGTACTTACTGTAAATGGGCTCGCAGTTTGGACAGCATAGGGGCGATTGCCTGCCATGTATTCGTATTTCGTATGTGCCCTCGTCACGCATATGTCTCCGCTTTTTGCCGTGTAAATACGGTGTTTATGTGTATGTGCGTGTATCCGTACAGAGGAGCATTTCAAAAGTCTTGACGAAGCAGGGGGGGGGGGGGGGTAAAGGGGGATAACAAGGGTAAGGGGGGTAGAGGGAAAAGGGGGCATAGGGGTATAAATAAGGAAAGTTAGGGGTAAATTTAAGTAAGATAAATATATAAAAAATACTACTTCTTTAAGTAATCCCGGCCCTCTTTATAATTATTTCCTCCCTCTAGCTTAATAATCTTCTTAATATATACTAAAATACGCTTAATCTATTATTATACTTACTCTTAAGGTAGCTCTTCTTTTTACGCTATATTCCACGCTATAATAGCCTCCTTTTTACTCTTTAAAGCGCTTAATCTTATAGTCCGTCTTTTTAGCTAGGCCTAGGCTAGCTTAATTATATTAAGGTTTAGTAAGTTACTATACTAAAAGAGACGTTAAACTTTATAGAAGTCGTAAAGCCGTTATTATATATAATATAAGTAGTAAAGGGCTTTATCTTTTTATATAAAAGTACTTAAGCGGTCTTTTTCAAGCTCTTTTATATAAAGAAGGAGCTTAAAGATTAAAACCTTCGTTTAATAAGTATATTAGTTAATTCCTTTGCCTTTCCGCCGCAAAAGCCTCTTATTCTTTTAGTTTTATTTTTACTCTAGCTTTTAACCCGGTTTTCGGCCTTTATAGAAGTTAAGGCGTGCTATATTCGTCTATAGCTCTTAAGCCTCCTTATAAATTAGCTTAAGCTCTTTATTTAGTGCTACGCCTTATAGTATAAGGATAAGGGGATAAGGCGCGGACTAATTACCGCCAGTTAAAGCCGGTATTATAAACTAATTACCGCCGGTTAAGGCCGGTACTACGGACTAATTACCGCTAGTCGGGCCAGTATAATAAACTAATTACCGCACGTAATCGTATATAAGGGTTTAAAAATAGTAAAAAGCTTATCTATTCTTAAAAGCATAGCTAGCTACTTTATACTTAGTCCTTTAAGCTAATTCTAAGGATCTTTAACTATACTATTTATAGTACGTAAAATAAACTATAGATATCCTCGTAAAATCGCTTAATAAACTAAGTATAAGCCTAGTTAAAAATACTATAAACTATAATTAAGGAAATCCCTTAAATATCCCTAGATATCCCTTAAAAATTGCGGTAAGGTTTATCTTATATCTTTTAAGGTGCTTTTATAGTTAAAAACGGGTTAAACTATAATTAAGATATCCCGCGGAAATCCTTAGAAATCCCCTAAAGATACTAGCAGAATCCGCTTAATAGTTTCTATAGTATCTCCCTTAGTTAAAGACGTCGTAAACTATAGTTAAGTAGGCTCTTAACCCTCCGTAGTTATATCCCGGAAACCCTAGCGGGGTCCGACCGGTAATGTTCGTCGTATCTCCTTAGGCGAGCCTTCGTAGTGCGTGCTTTAGGCGTTCTTATTGCGGGGTTTTATAGGGCTTCCTTAGGAGTAGAGTAAGGAGTCCGGGCGTGGCCGTTTAGATTCCGTAATATTTAGCTTTTTAATCGTTTTTTCGGTTACTTTTTTCTTTTATATAGTCTCCGGAGCTTAGTAATAATAAGGGCCCTTTAAGTTATATATAAAGTAGCCTTAAAATATAAATTTAAAAGCGCTTTTTTATCTTTTATAAATATAGCTTTAAATAAATACTTTATCCGACTTCTTTTAAACTTAGTAGCTTTTATAATAATAAAGTAATAAAATAAAGGTCTTATTTAATTAAATTACTTTTTTTTAGTCCTTTAAAGTCTAGCTTTTATATTAATAGTACTAATTAAAGCGATCTTTTTTTATCTTTTATATTAACTTAGGCTTCTTTATTAGCTTAGTTTTATAAAAGCCGGCTTTTTTAAAAATTCGCTAAATAGTTATAGCGGAAATAAGGATACCTTTATTGCTTAAATCCTTAATAAGATTAGTATATATTTTTTCTTATTTATATCGATTACGGCGTACCTTAGTAGTAAGGAGGTCTTTAAGGTGCTTAGTCTACTTCGATAAGCGGCTAGAGCGAGGGGTATCTTTAACGAATTTTTCTCGAGTTAAAAAGGGCTTAACATAAAGGTTATAACCACGAGAAATTGCCCGCTTAATAATACGGTTAACGGTGCGAATAAAAAGGTTAAGAATCTTAGCAATTTCTTATAATAATTTTCTGCTAGCCTAAAACTTAAAGGCTAAGACGCTTATGCGAGTATAAATATTAATCTAAGCTATTATTAGCGAGGAAGAGAGAGAGGGAGGTATTATAATAGCAAAATCGGCACTTAAAAAGACTAAAAGGCGGTAAAGTTATAAAGGGATAAGAAGGATAAAGCAAGAAGAGATATACGCTACGTAATTTATATATTACGATACCCTTATATGTTTATATAGATATAAATAAATAATTAATAGCCTGCCGGCTCTTTTCCCCGACCCCCGACCCCCGACCCCCGACCCCTGACCCCTTGACCTTGCCTTATG
>JAPEBW010002165.1:0-14492 GCA_027405785.1 Ophiocordyceps robertsii
TTAATTAGCTATGTATAGGGGGGTGTATAAATTATATAAAAACCCGCATTAAATAGCCTAGCTTCGGCTCGTTATCTTTTAAGTCCTTACGTCCTTATACGACGTCTATAACGTTATATGCGGAACTAAGGAGGTTAGGGTGGCTGGATAAAATAAGGATCCGCTTAGACCTAAACTAACCTTAACTAACTTTAAACACGAATTGCCGCATAAGGAAGGGATATATAGCCACGGGATAAAATGCTTTAAAATTAGCATTCTTCGGGCTTTAAGACTACCTAAAGGCCGGTCCGGATATATCACTCCGTTCCCTCACATTTGTCTATAAAAGGCGAATCTGCCGCTACTAAATAGCTAGAGATTCTACAAGCACTTACGCACTTAATTCTTTATTAATCAATTCCAGCCAAAATCCTGCCTTATATAACATCGACTCCTCTATCACGTGACATCACGTGATCTCCTGATTTCCCCACAATTTCGCTGCTGCTCTAACCTTTTACAGTTCTTTATCTTAAGGAATAGCCTTATTATTCCTAAGCTTGTTAGTTTTTTGCCTTATTTACTAACTTCTTTATAAATCTTAATTCTTTTTATAAAATTAGTTTATCTAAGTAATTAAGCTGCTTAATATTTTTAAAAACTAAATCCTTCTTAGTTTTATAGTTCTTAACTACTTTACTATTAATATTAATACCTTCTTTACTATTAATTTCCTTTTATTACTTTTAGTCGTTAATCTCTTTTTACTTACCTTTTAACTAGCTTTTAAGCATACTATTTAAAAATTACTTAGCTTTATATAATATTTCTAAATTATTAACCTTATTACGAAAATTATAATTTATGTTAAAATACTTACTATATCGTTTAAACGTATTTTTAATAGCTAGGTTAAAGAATTTTATATCTTTGTTAAGCTTATTTACTAGCTTATTGTTTTTTTTTAAGATCGTTTTTATTTTTAATTAAATTAATAATATACTTAGAAAAAGATATATAATCTTCTTCTAGCTTTATAATCTTATTTTTTCAAGCTAGGTTACCGTCTTAAAGGGTTTTAATAATCGTTTTATTATGTCGCTTAAAGAGTAAAAGTTATTTAATTTTAATTCTATTATTAGTATTTCCTTATATAGGTTTCTCTTTATTAGCTTTACTATCCTTTTTAAGGTTTTTTAGCAAAACTACTATATTAGTTATAAGCTCTTAAATTATAATAGTAAGTCTATTATAAGTTCTTTTTAGCTTAAAAAACTAGCCGCTTCCTTACTTATCCGACTTATATATAAAGTAGTTATTATTATATTATTTAGTCTAAGAAAGCGACTTATAAGCTTTATTTTTAATAGTATTTACTATATTAAGACACTTAATAAAAGAAGTATAAAGCTTATTATTATTATTTTTTATAAAACTAAGCTCTTTATTTCTTTTATTAAATTCAAGGTCTTTTAGATTATAGCTATTATTATCTTTTATATTTAAAGGTATAATACTTATATTAAAATAAGAAGTATTTTTATTATCTTTGTTAATAGTTTATTAAGAAGTTCTATACTTATAGTTATCTTTAGTCTTAAAAGTATTTCTTTATTAATCGTTTAAACTTTCGGCTTTTATTTTTATTTTAGGTTCTTCTTTATAAAGACTTTTTATAAGCGAACTAGTCTTAAACGAACTTAGGGTTAGTATAATAAGCTTAGTATTAATTTTAGTATTTTTAGTAAAAGGTAGTAGTAATATATATCGCAGATTATAAGCTAAAAAGGCATTATTCTGAAAAATAAGTATATTTTTTCCTTTAAAGAAGTTCTTCTTCTTAATATAATCTCTTACGATATAGCTTTCTTTCTTATAGTTAAAGCATTTAATAGCTTTTCTTTTAACGGGCTTTAATAAGCTCGCCTTAAGAGTATTTAGGTTTATTGCGTTACTTAAGTCGCGTTTTAACTTTTTATTATTTCTTTTAATAACCCTGCCGAGAGTTAAATAGTGCTTCTTTAAGTACTAGCGTTAATATTACTTATTGTTTATTTAAACCGCTAAATTTATATAGTTTTAAAGCGTCTTTAGCCTATTTAAGCAGTAAATTTTATCTTTAACTTTTTCTTTAAGACCTTTATATAAAGTCGCTATAAGAGTATCGTTTTTTTATTTTAGCTTAAAGGTTATTTATTAAAATCGAGCTATATAAGCAGATAAAGTTCTAACTTACTTAAGGCCTCTTAATCTATACTTTACTAATCGTTGCTTATTTATAATTCTAAACGTTTTTTATTAAGCTTTTTTAAAGTTATTACAATTCTTAAAATTATTCTTTATCTTAAAATTCCTATCTTTAAGACTATTATCTATATCGTCCCTTTAAATCGGTTTAAACTATATTATTACTAGGCCTTATAAGTAACGAAATATAAATATAACTTTTACTACTTCTTAATTTATTATAGTAAGACAAAACTAAAAATAAGCTTTAAGAGAAGTAATAAACCTTTATAGCTTTATTAATTCTTTAATATAAAGTTTAAAAGCTTTAGTCTTTAAAATAAAACAACTATTTATAAAGCTTATAAGGGGATAAGAAAGGTTTAAATATCTTAAACTAGCTTATAGCTAACTAGTTAGTTAAAATATTATAATAGTAGATATTTCTTCTTTTATTTATTATAATTAAATAAACGTAATTATAATAAATACCTTTCTTTTTACTTAATAGCTTAAAGAACTTACTAAGTGTATAATATACTAAGTATTCTTTATCGTAGCTATAAGTTATAAGATATACTTTAAGCTAGTTTTATATTCTTAAAATACTAATTTTTCGTAAAAATAAGTATTTTAATATAATTTATTAAGTTTATAAGTTATAGTAAGAAAGAAAGAAAAAGACTTAGTACTAATTACTAAACTAGTTAAAGTAAAGGTATCTTATTATATAGATTTCTAAGGTTAGAACTAGCTAAAAAAAAAAGGTAAAAGAAAAAAAAGAAAAACCTTCTTTTATACTTTTTTAAGGCTATTAAAAAGCTTTCCTTTTATATACTTTTATATACTTTTATATACTAATCTATAACTTATACTTTATATATTATTACTATTATTAAGTTTATACTAAAGACTTAATTTTAGTTTTTAAGCTATCGCTTAGTTTTTATATAAAGGGAAACCGGAGTACTTAAAGAAAAACCCTCCGCCGCTTCTTCGCTTTAAGTCTTACTATATTAGCCCTTATAACTATATATAAAGAACGGGGTGGCGCCGGCTATAAATAAGTTAGTCGGTTAATTACCTTAAACTACTATAAGCCCGCTATAAAGTAATAACAACTTCGTAGTAAGTAATTAATATATCTCTTAATTGCTATTAATTAATAAAAGTCTTCTTATAAGTATCTAATTATCCGCTAAAATACGTATTTTAAGTTATCGCCTTATTTTAGCTGCTATAAGGCTTAGCGGGCTTTATAATTTTGCCGGCTTTTAGCTAGGCCGGGGGCGCTTTAAGGTTTACTAAGTTCTAAAAAGGGCCCTTACCGAATTATTATAGTGGCACCGCGCCGCGTTATTAATATCGGAATTGCTAGTTATCTAATATAGGTTTTTATTATCTTAGTCTAGGACTAGACTAAGGCTAAGGGCCGCGCCCTTAATAAGTTATTATCGCGTCTTAGTAGGACGAGGCCTAGGCGGGCCTACTTATAGTAGAGCTAAGCTGCTAGTAAATTTATAAGAGCTTTTAAAAGGGCTAGTTAGCTAATTTTATAGTAAGTTAGCGCGGTCTGCTAGTTTAGCTAAAAAGACTATAACTTTAGCCGGATTTAAACCGACCTTAATATTATAGCTAGTATACTTTTTAAGCATATAACTACTATATTATAACAGTTTATACTTTATATAACTTATAAGGTTATTAAACCTTTTTAAAGCTAATAAAAAGAGCTTATACTATCTTTATTATTAGTTATAAGTAATATACGCTTTATAACTTAGAACTAGCTTATAAAACTAAATATTCTTATCTTAAACCCTTTTATAAGACTTTTTTTTTTAAAAGGAGGCCTTTTACTTTAGCTTTATATAAAGTATTAGTTATTATATAAGGTATTAGTTAATTATATAAGGTATTAGTTAATAATATATTGTATTAGTTAGTAATATAAGGTATAAGTTAATTATATAAGGTATTAGTTAAATTATTTAATATTAATCTTATTACTAGCTAAAGCTAACTTAAGCTAATTATAAGCATATTTAACTTATACTGCTTATAGCTAATACTAGCCGTTTTTAACTATTAAGCTATATTATTTCTCCTTATAACTATTAATATCTACTTTAATAGTTATAACTTATAATTAATAGTGTTTACTTTATTAGTTACTTCTTTATATTTAGCAGTATTTACTTTACTAAATATTAGTACTTTTAGTACTTAGGATTACTAATAAAATAAGGTTTCCGTTATAGCTAAGGTATTTATAAAATCTAGTATAATATTTTATAGATTATATATATTTTTAATACTATATAATGTATAATTTAATAAGATATATATAAGCTAAAATAAAGTATATATAAAGACTAAGTAGAATTTTTAAGACTTATACTAAGTTGCTATATTACTTTATATTTCTTATTAAAGTAATTTATAAGCTTATTTTAATAATATAAGCTTATATTTAGCTATAAGTTTAATATATAAAGTCGTACTAAATTATAAGCTTTTTTTTAATTACTTAAGTTTCTTATAGCTTAAGAATTATTTATAATAAATCGCTTTAGTACTATTTTTACTTTAAATAAATTATTTACTTTATATATATATAACTTAGTTATTATTTTTAACTCTTCTATATATTTTTTATACTTTTATAATCCTATTAAGTATAGCTATCTACTTACTATATATTATATACTTTTACTCTTTTAGTACTTTATACTTTAATATATTAAGATTATTTATAAATAACTAAGACCTTTTTATAGCTAACTAAAAAAAAGTTTACTAACTCTTAATAAAAGCTACGCTAACTATAGTGCTAAAGGTAGGCTTTAGTCTACTAAGCTATATATACATACTTATAAAACTCGCGTCTTAACTTCAAGCATTAGCGTCGCAGTTATTAAATAGCGCCGCTGACTTTATAATCTTTTAAATGCGGCCTCATGCGAAATAGGCTCTAAGAGGTATTCGCTTTTCCTTTTACGCCGAGAGCAACATTTTTGTCAAAGCTGCACATACAAAATATCCAGTGACCCATGATATATATATGGCAATGACGCTCGAAATCACACCTGCTGGAGGTTGCTAGCCATCAACTCTTTTGCGAACACCAAAGTTTTACACCACATCGGCGTGTACGGATCAGGTCGCCCCTCGCCTTGTCACCCTTTCCTCGACATGCCTGCCAATTTTACGAGGGCTCCGTCCAGTTGACTTGGTCCATCACTTGCCCGGCAGTAGGGTGGGCATACCCAATTCGCAGCCGCAGTCGAAGCGGCTGTAAGCAGCGTGAGTAATCAGACATAGACAGTAGCAAGGGTCGTCATGATTCTGGAGAGCTTACCCCTTTGCAGCCAGATACTCTCATCATCTGCGTCGCTGTAGCGCCTGCTGCAAGCTCCGTTGACGAGACATTGAGAAGCTGCAGTTTTTGAGACTTGGGCACGGCCGCCTGGAGGCCGACACCTAACAGAGGCGCCGAGCCCGGGGCATTTTGAAATCGAGCCGTTGCCTGAATGACGCCCTCGGCGTTGCGTTGAGTCTGTATGGTAACGTTCAAGCCATTTGCCTCGTAGCAAGGAATGTCAGCCGGCGCCGAAGCCGACATGACCTGAGGCGGGGGTGAAATGGCGGATCCAATGAGACCGAGCCCTGAGGAAGCACCGGCTGGCGAAGATCTCGACTGCCTAGGTTCGGACCCAAAGAGGTCCATGATCGACGACATGTTCGAGTGCTGTGGTCCGGGAGAGGCGGATGGCGCAGGCGGTGCCGCGCTCCCGCCACCCAGAATGTCTGCAAGGAGATCCGAGTTGGATGCTTGAGAGCCATTCGGGGGTGCCGCCTCTGGCGCATCCACAATGTCGAGCAAATCCTGCTCTGTCGGCTTGACGACCCTGGATTTCCGGTTGGCCGCCCTGGCTTTCTTGGAGGGCGCGGGGCCGAGAACCCGAGACTCCTCCTTGATTTGCGGAGGCGGCATCTTCTCGAGCACGCCGCGGCGGATCTGATCAAAGGAGAAGAGCTTGCCGTATTCGACGGCCCGCTGCTGTACCTCAACGTCCAAGCTTGTCTCGTGATTTTGCAGGATGCGACGTATTCTCTCTACCTGAGAAGCGTCCGAAAATCTGGTTGTCAGCTTCATGAGGGCCGTGATGATGTACTCGGTGGCCACTTGCGTGGTATAGCTGCTACCCAGTATCAGCGCGAGCAGGTCCACGACCTCGTTCTCCTTGACGTTTTGGACAAGCTGCTCCTCTCCCTCCTGCTGACCACCACTGAACAGAGCATCAGCATGCTCGCCCACGCACCAGGCTCCAGCCAGCGTCAGACTTTCTTGAGTAATGTCCCTTTTGAGGTTCGTGTACAACTTCCGCACAGCGTAAGTCTGGAGCGCAGGGGTGGTTGCGATGAGACGGATAAATGAAGACAGAATCTGCTCCTTGACATAATTGCCGGCCAGCGACAAGACACGGAGCATGGTGTCAAAGTGCCACCGCTTGTTGGGCGCAAACTTGTCTGCGGCTATGCCAATTTGACTGGTCATGGTTGGCTTGAACTCATTGTCCGCCACTTCCAAGAATGCGAGTAGCTCACGGATGAGCACTCGCACGTTGCTCTCGTTGATGAGCGTGAAGCTCAGGTCGAGCGCACGCCGTCTGATACTGATGTCTGGGTCCCTCAGGCACTCGAGAATCGTATTGCGGTGTCTCTGAACAGCATTGGGCTCAATGGCGACGACTTTCATCAGGGTGTTGAGGGCTACGTAGCGGATATTGTTGTCTCGATTGGTGAGAAACTTGCCGAGTATGTTGACTCCGAGCACTCGCAGCCCCGAGTCGGCTTCAATGTCGAGGATTGTGCAGACAGCCTCGTAAAGAATTGAGTTGCCCACGTTTTTGGACGAATCTGTGTTTGTCGCAACCTGCGCCAGGATGTCGTTGATCTGTTCGCTCGTGTGCGCGTCCCCGACAGCAAGCACTCGCAGTAACCTCAGGATTTTGACTTGCACAAAGGGATCGGTGATGCCGGTGACATCATGCTCTGGGGCATATCCTGAAGTCGAGAGGCTCTTCAACGTCTTGACCAAGCCAGGGACGAATGTCCTGAATTTCTCGACCACCCCCTCCTCTCCCCCTTCCTCTTCATCAGCTTCGCACATGCTCGTGACTAGCGTTAAGCCGCAGAGGAGGACTCCGTGGTTCCTGTCGGCCAACAGGTGAGCCGCTTTCTCGAGAAAGTGTTCCTGCAGATCGGGGACTTTGCGGCATATCCGCATTGCACAGAGCGCCGCTTTTCGTCTGATGTAAGGGTTGGATGTGGCAACCAGCGTCTCGATCTCCGGGAACAGGTCTCTCGACATCTCAATGGACGCTATGTTGCCTAGCGTACATAGGGCAAGGCCAACAATGTACTGGTTGGAGTGGCCCAAGTCACTGGTTTCAAAGTTAGCTCTGCAAAACTCATCGCGACACAGACAGGGGTCTTGCTTTTTCAGCGAGTTAGTCACCAGTGTCAACACCTCTTGGTTCTCGTCGAGAAGCAAGCTCGTAGCAAGATGACCCAGGCGCTTGTCTGCGAAGCGGGGCGAGGCCAGGAGCTTGAGGCATTCAATCTGTCCAAAGTGCGTCCGCTCGCCGAGGGTGAAAAGGTAAAGCAGCTTAGCAACGTTATTGCGCCTATTTCGAGTCGGTAAGCATCTGAGGGAACAGCACGGTGCATTCGCAAGCGCGGCAGCTTGATAAGTGCGCAACACACCTGAAGCCGTGATCGTGACTCTCCTCGCGGAAGCTGGCGCGTATAGCAGCGCTCTCCTTTTGGATTACCGCTCGTTCGTCTGCGATCGTCTTGGCCGCGCGGACATTGCGAATAAATTGTTTCACTGAGTTTTCGAGCCGAGTTAGCTGTATGAAACAAGTGTGCGGGCCAAGGCCCAGCCGATGATTGCCATACAGGAACTCATCTTGGAGCAGACGAGGAGGGCCAGGAAATGGGGGCCGCCTTCGGGCCTCGATCCCGAGAAATAGGAGCCGGTCCAAGGAACCGCCTATCTCGCCAAGGGTTGCTAAATACCGCTGATACGGCCGATTCGCTTCGAGTCCAAGGTCGGCGGTTGTTAACGATGTCGGAGTGACACGTCGAGGTGGGTTATAACGTTATTCCGCAAACCGTGTTGCGTGTCTAGGGAAACTCGGTTCAGCCAATGTAGGGCACCCGAAGTGACAGATGGCTGAGGGGGAGTACATGGGAGGAGGGCAACGGAAAAATAAACCTCCGGTATACAGAGTGTGTGACTTTAGCGTAGTCGTACTATATAAATACTAGATATTGAAAGTTAGTTATTAAAGGTTTATAATACGCGACTTATACTACTATATAGTAAGATTAATTAATCTTTTAAAATTATTATTAACTTAATAGAAAGTAAAGTTATATATATATAAAAGCATTTTAAAAGTCTTAACTATAGAATTTATAAACTAGTCTTATTTTAAATAAAGTACTTTTAAATAAGTAAGTAGTAGATAAATAAAGGCTAATATATATAGTTCTAAAGTTATAACTTTTAAAATTCTTTTTATACTATATAATAGCTTATTTTTAAAAATAAAAATAGTAGTAATAATAATAATAAGAATATATAATATATACTATATACTATATACTATATACTATATACTATATATTATTATTATTATTATTATTATTATTATTATTATTATTATTATATAAGCTTTATTTAACCTTAATATATATATATATATAGATTTATTATAAGCTAGGCCTTATATTAAGCCTAGGCTACGCCTATATAAACCTTTAATAAGCGTAGTAAATAAACTAGCTAGCAGCTAAGTTAATTTATCTTTTTTTTCCTTTTGCTAACGCCGTTTAACGCAGTAGCTTTATTAAATAGCTACCTTATAGCAGCAATAAACAGTAGTATAACTACTGCTTTAGCCTTATTTAATCTAACCTATTATAGTTAACTAAGCTAAAATAAAGGGCCTTAAGTTTAAGACCTACCGATAGTATTAATAAGGACGGCTTAAGCTTATAGCTACTAAAAGCTGCCGGCTAAAAGAGACGACTTATAAGCCCTGCCCCGGGGTAGGCGGGGGAGATAAGGGGTAGTATTATAGGCTAGGCCTTATATTAGGCCCGGGCTATACCTATATAGACTTTTTATAGGCGTGGTTAAATAAGTAGCTAATAGCTTAGTTAAATATTTTTTTGGCTTTTACTACTACTATTTAACGTAGTAACTAAATTAAATAGCTGCTTTATAATAGTAATAAATAGTAGTATAACTACTACTTTAGCCTTATTAAGGCCGACTTATTATAATATTTATAATAACTTTCTTTAGTTTTTAAAAAATTTAATAGCTTATTTTACTAAAAAGCTAATTCTTTTAAATAATTTTTTTTAATTATAATCTTTTTAAGCTTTTAAAAGTATCGTTAATATTTTTTAGTTTATATTACTATTAAGTTTTTATTATATCTTTTTAAATAGCTTAAACTTATTATTAAAGTTTACTTATTACTTAATTATATTAACTTTCTTATTTTTTAAACTTATTATATACGCTATTATAATAAAAACATTATATTAGTTTACTTTATTAAACTTACTTAATATTTAACGACTATATTATAATAAAATAACTATTATTTATTTTAAATATAAAAAACTTTATTTTAATACCTTATAGCTCTTATAATTAATAAGAACCTTTTATTATTTATAAAGTAATAGCTTTTTAAAGGTATTATTATAAAAAAATAGTATAATAATACTATACTACTAAAAGGTCTCGCCCCGGCCTAAATTAAAGGTCGGGACGCTAATTATCGTCTATATACTTATATCTTATATACTAACATATAAGTAGCTTAGACGCTTATATCTTACGTTCTATAATAATTACCGCCTTAAAAGGAAAGACAATAACGTCCTCGTTATTTATAAGACGGGACCTCCTTAGTTTATTAAGCCGGTAGATAGAAGCTACGCACGCTTATATTATTACGTGCGCCCGGGGGAGCCTTATTTCCGTACGGACTTATAGGTTTACTTTCTCCCGCGGGGATTAAACCTACGCTAAAGGAATTGCTACTAATTACTACGGAGAAATAGTATAATAATACTGTACTGCTAAAAAGTCTTGCCCCGGCCTTAGTTAAGGGTCGGGATATTAATTATTATCTATATACTTATATCTTATATAACGATATATATATAGCCGGGACGCTTATATCTTATATTTTATAATAAGTATTAGCTATTTAAAATAAAGGTATATAAATATAATTTTTTTACTACCTTTTTTAAATACTTAAAAGGAAAATAATTAAAAGTTAAAAAGCATTTAAAAAACTATTTAATATAAGTTTTTTTATAAGTAGTTTTAAAGTTTTTTTAAAAATTAGCTTTTAAGCTTTACTTAAAAACTTTATTTTAGTTTTTTTAATATAATAATAATACTAATATAGCGGCTTTAAAAATAGTTTTTAATGCTTTTTATAATATAATTTTATTTTATTAAGTAAAATTCTCTTTTAATTTATTAGAAATTAACTAACTTTAGCTAAAAGGCTTTTATTTTAAAAGAAAAATAGATATAAGTAAGTATAATTTAAAAATTCTAACTTATAAAAGCAGATTAATGTTTAGTAAATATTATAAGCACTATATCTTTAAGTATATTTATAGATACTCTTTTTACTATTATATTAAAATAGCTAGATTAATATAAGGCTTTCTTATTAGCCTTTTTAAGGCCTATATATTTTAGTTTATATATAAAGAGTACTATTGATTTTTCTTTTTAGTAGGCCTAGCTTATTAAGTTATTGTATATAAAGATATAATATTTTAAGACAAACCTAAAGTCTATAAGGTTACTAGCTTAATTAGTATCGGTATAAGCTTATAAATACTATATTAAATACTATATTTAAGCTAAAATATATACTTAAGCTAAGATATCTATTAAGGTATTTTTAGATTATATTTAGTGCTTTAAAATATAAAGTCTTTAGATTAAAAGTAAATATATTATATAATATTAATACGTATAATATATTAAGCCTATAAAATATAGTTTAAAATAAGAGCTAACCTATTTATATTTATTTAAATAGAATTCTTTTTTTATAGCTATATAATCTTCTGTTTTATTTAGTTTTACTTCTTTTATAGCAAGGGTTTTTAAGTTCTTATATTCTGTTTGTTTAATTCCTTTGTTTTATTAAGAGTATATTTATTTAGGATATATCTATAATTTTCTTTATTTATAGTTATAGTTACTTTTAATAAGTCTTTTACTTGCTATAAAAATTAAATCTTAAAGACCTTACTTATTTTATTAATTATTTTAGTTATAAAATCTTTTATAAGCCTTAAAAACAAAAGACCGTTTATATAAACTTATATAACTATATATAGCTTATTATTATAAACACTTTTTTTTATAAGTAGGTAAGAAAATGCTTACTTATTTTAGACTAAAAATAGTAAATTATACTAAAGTATTAAACTTTGTTTAAGACTAAATAAAGTTTTCTTAAATTTAATAACTAGCTTTATATTTTTATTATGTTGCTTTTAATTCTTATAATTATCATTATTCTTATTATACTTAAGGTCTTAATTTATTATATAGTCTTTATAACTTTCTAGTATGTTAATATTAGTTTTAATATATAAATTTATATAAATAAACTTATTTTTTAAATTATATTATAATATTTACTAATTATAAGTTATAGCTATTATTAAGAAGAGTTAAGTAGACTAAAGTTTAGCAGTTATAAGAAAGGTTTTAATATAATCTAAGTTATATTTTTATCTATAACTTTATGCCTTAAAGCGGGCTTTATACTTAGTAATATTGTTTTTATTATTCTTTTTTATTTTATAAACTTATTAGTTACTTAAAGCCTTCTTATTACTAAAAAGATCTAATATTTTTTAAGTATCTTAACTTATAAGTTCGTTTAGTTTAATTAGTATAGCTTTATCTTAGTCTTTTACTTATAAACTATTTATAGCTTACTTATAAGTAGTTAGCTTTTTAAGATTTTGATTTTCTTTTATAATAAAAAGAATATATTATATATTATTCTTTTTGTTTTTAATATTCTATATAAAGTATTCTATAAAATCTTAACAGTATTTAATAAGCTTTAAAGTATTTTTACTTAAATATTTTATAATTCTTTTTCTAAGTATTAATATTACTAGTATTATTATTATAATAATTATTTATAAGTATTACTATTTATATACATACATATCTCTATTTATATATACGCCCTATTTTTAAAATACGTACTAACGCTAGCCCGCCCCACTTACTTATAGTGCCCGCGCTTAGTAAGTACCTATATCTTCTAAATGCCCGCGCCTGTCTATGCTTATACACGCAGCCTATACTCGCAGCCTACATACCGCGCTCTTAGCTATAGCTTAATTCGCTTAAAAAACGCATCTTTAAAGCTTACGCGAAATACGCGCATAACGCGCGCGGCCCGTTTATTAATCCGGGCCCTCTGCTAGTGCCGCGGGCGAAGTTGTGTGTCGGCTATATGTGTAAGCGCGGGCGGGCATTTAAAAGTGTGGAAAAAGGGAGCTCTAAAAAGATAATAATAGTATCTAGCTAGCTAAGAAGGAATATATATGCAAAGGGGTGCCTTTATATATATATAGCTAACCCTTATAAATAAGGGCTAGGGCTACGCTTAGGGCTCTTATAGTAAAATAAGTATAAGGCCTTAGCGTATATACTCCTTATATTTACAACACCTCCCCTTAACTATATATAAGGCGCATATATATATAAAGCCTTATAATATAGCCTCTCCCTTATATATTATACCTACCTTAGTGTTTTCTAATCTTAACTAATTATAACTAGCTATTCCGCTTATATAACGCCCTATCTATATATAAAGCCTTTTAAAGGTCTATTTAGCCGCCTTCTTTATTCCTAGCTACTAAATAAATTAGTCGTGGTTTTCTTTTAAGAAGCCCTTTATAAAGCTATCTACGATTATCTTATTAGTCCGTACTTATACTAGTTAAAAAAAGCCCTTATTAGTGCGGTAAATAATTTATTTATAATAGATATCGATATACTTAGTCTTAGCGGGGTTATTCTTATTTAGCACCGCAAGCCTTGCGTTTTAACTATTTATAAAGATTATAGATAGACTTAGCTATAGCTAGCCTAGTTTTATTAATAGCTAATATTGCTATATCGCCGCTATACTTATAGGCATAAGGTTTATAAACTCCGCTTTTATTAACGATGTCGCTATAATCGTTTACCTCTTACTTTTCTAAAAAATAGGCCTATCGCTAAGGAATATAACGTAGCCCGCCGTAAAGCAATAAGTGCTTTAGTCGTTAGTAAACGAGGTATCTATATATACCCGGAGCTTAAGGTCCTTAATTAAGTATTTTCCCCTTATTACGACCCCGTAGTTTAAGGTGCCCTTAATATAGCGCTATAGCGTTTTTATAATCGCTATATAGTTATATATTAGGTTATTACTAGCTTTAAAGAGCCTATTCGCCGTATATATAATATTTAGCTAAGTGCTTATTAATAAGTAATTAAAGCTACCGGTCCGGCGAAGCTACTTTATAGTGTTTATTATAGGTTCTTAACTCTTTTAGTTATAAAGAACCTTAAGTCTCGCTAGCTATAGCGCCTTTATAGCTCCGGTAACCTCTTAACTAAATTTCTTAAGGATCTTCTTAGCGAACCTCGTTTAGTATATAAGAATCGTTCTTACCGCTCTATCCCGTTTAAATTAAATGCCTAAGAATTCCTAAGGCTCGCCGAGCTACTTAGTCTTATATAGCCCGGTTAAGATATTAGCCGCGGCCTTAATAGCTTCCTTAATTAGTGCCGCTACGATAAAATTATCTATATAAACGATCGTAAGTATATCGCTTACCTTATAGTAAAGGATATACTTATCCGTCTTAAGGCGCTTAAAGCTATATTCTCTTAAGTCTATGCTTACTTAGTTATACTACTACTTAAGCGAGCTTTTATAACTATATAAGGCCTTATTAAGCCTATAAACCCGGCCCGTACTATCCTTAAGCTTATAAAGCTATATAACGAAAGCCTCCTTTTATACTTTTATATATATATAGGCGTAAATAACGTTAAAATATTCTTACTTTAAGTCCTTAACTATAACGATCGTTATAAATAGCTTTAATAAGGCTTAGTATACTACCGCTTG
>JAPEBW010002166.1:0-14492 GCA_027405785.1 Ophiocordyceps robertsii
AAGAGAGAACTATTTTTAACTATAAGATATATAAGGGCAAGGATTTCCGCTAATTTAGTATATAGATCTATAAAGAGACGGCTTTAGCGGCTTTCTCCCGGATAAAAACGGATTCTATTCGGAGTAACTAAGAGGAATAATTCGAAGAACCTTTTAGCTTGCTAAAGTAGTAGTCGTTTTTAGTAGCTATGTTTTTTATAGATTTTTTCAAGAGGTATTTCGGTATAAAAGTTAATTAAAAAGAGAGGAGGTAAGAAATATTAATCGAAAGAATATTAATAAAAGAATATAATAAGAAGGGTCTGAAAAATATTAAGAAAATTATGTTTAAATGTGTGTCCGTCGTTATAGAGGGAAAGAATTCTATAAGGTTTTTTGTGTTTAATATAGTCCTAAAGATATAGTTGTAAAGACATAAGATATAGGAAGGAGGAGGAGAGGGGAAAAACAATGAACCGAGTCCGATAAGATATCGGGGGAATTCCGGAGAAAATACGCTTAGTAAGCGCGACTACGTGGAAGGTAGGGAGGAATTTTGCTGGATTTTTCTAATCACGTGATAGTCGGAAAACCGTTAGTAGGGGTCGGGGGTAAGTCCGGCTTAAAGGGAAGCCGGGCTTATAACTAATTAAGGAGCAAATTGGTATAGAAGAGGGCAGGCTTATAGCCACGAGTAAGGGAATTATAGAGATAGAAAGAGTATGCGAAAAGGTAAAGAAATAGGTGAGATATGTATATATAAGGTTGATAATCTATTTAAGGTAAAGGGGGGATTAAGGCTTTCTTATATAGGCAATTCCTAAGCTATAAGTAACTTAGGTGATTTAGAAAAGAGCCCCCTATCTAGCGTAGGTATATATAGTAGGCTAATAGCTATTATTAGGTTAATATTGTATTTATAAGCCTAGGGATTAATTCCGCAAGGAATATAAGGTAGCGTAGCGACTTAGCCCGGATTATATATATAGTCTCCACATATACCTCTTCCTAATCTGCTTATATCTTGCTTATATATAAGTGGAATAATATAAAGAAATACGTATAGTATGTAGAATTGTATAGCGGATTCAATTTATATTTCAGCGTATTTATGTTATGTGTTACTTATGCTGTATTTGGCCTATAGGCTGCGGGAGAGTATATTTTACTCTCTTATAAATAGTATTAAGCTAGCTAAGAAAAAAGAATATATATATAAAGGGTAGTATAATAAAAACCTTCTTCCGTTAATAATCTTAAGTACTAAAAGTACTTATCTTAGTAAAGTAAATACCGCTAAATATAAAGGAGTAATTAAGAAAGTAAATACCGCTAGTTATAAGTTATAACTATTAAAGTAAATACCGGTAGTTATAAGGAGAAATAATATAGCTTAATAGTTAAAGACAGCTAGTATAAGCTACAAGTAGTATAAGTAAGATACGCTTATAATCGGCTTAGGTTAGCTTTAGTTAGTAATAAGATTAATATAAAACAAATTAACTAATACTTTATATAAGGCTAAGGTAAAAGACCTCCTTTTAAAAAAGAATAAAATCTTATAAAAGGTTTAAAAATAAAGATATTTAGTCTAATAAGCTAATTATAGGTAATAAAGCGTATATTACTTATTAGTAGTAATAAAAATAGCTTACGCTATTTTTATTAGCTTAAAAAGTAGTTTAATAACCTTATAAGTTATATAAGGTATAAAGTATAAATTAGCATATAAAAGCATATAAAAGCATATAAAAAGGAGGCCTTTTAATAGTCTTAAAAAAGTATAAAGGGAGGTCTTTCCTTTTTTTTAACATTTTTCTTTTTCTTTTTTCTTCTTTTTAGCGAGTTTTAACTTAAGAAATCCGTATAATAAAATACCCTTACTTTATTTAGTTTAGTTATTTATACTAAGTCTTCTTCTCCTTTTTATATTATAAGTTTAGTAAACTTAATAAATTATATAAAGATACTTATCTTTATAAATAACTAGTATTCTTATAATATAAAACTTACCTAAAATTTAACTTTTAACTTATAGCTTTAATAAACAATACTAAGTATTTTATACTTAGTAAGTTCTTTAAGCTATTAAGTTAAAGAAAAGGATTTATTAAATTTATTTCTATTTAATTATAATAAATAGAAAAAGAAATATTTACTTTTATAATACTATAGCTAATTAATTAGTTAAAAGCTAGTTTAAGATATTTAAAGCTTTCTTATTCCTTTTTAAGCTCTATTAATAATAATTTTATTTTCAAAATTACAGCTCTTAAACTTTATATTAAAGAATTAACTAAGCTATAAAAGTTTATTACCTCTTTTAAAGCTTATTTTTAGTTCTATCTTAAAAGTTATATTTATATTTCGTTGCTTATAAAGCTTAGCGGCAATATAGTTTGAACTGATTCTTAAGGACTATATAGATAATAGTCTTAAAAATAGAAACTTTAAGATAAAGAATATTTTTAAGATATTTATTACTTTAAAGAAGCTCTATAAAAAACGTTTGGAATTTAAAATAAGTAACGATTAGTAAATCATGAATTAAAAAGCCTTAAGCAGATTCTATCTTAATTAGCTTATAAAGCTAAAATAAGAAAACAATACTTTTTAGCGACTTTTTATTAAGGTATTAAAGAAAAGGTGAAAAATAAAATTTACTACTTAAATAAGCTAAAGACGCTTTTAAACTATATTAGTTTAGCGGTCTGGATAAATAATAAGTAGTATAAACCCCGGTAGTAAAAAAAGTACTATTTAACTCTTAATAAGGTAACTAAGAAAAATATTAAAAAGCAATAAGGCGACTTAGTTTTTAACGCAGTAAACTTAAATACCTTTAAAGCGAGCTTGCTAAAGCCCGATAAAAAAAGGGAATTTAATGCTTTAACTACTAAAAGAAAGGCTATATTAAAAGAGATTATAGTGAAAAAAGAAATTTCTTTAAGGGAAAAAATATACTTATTTAAGAGAATAATGCCCCCTTAGTATATAATCCGCAATATACTTTACTATTCCTTTTTACTAAGGATACCGAAATTAATACTAAGCTTATAATACTAACCCTTAGTCCGTTTAAGACTAATTCGCTTATAAGAAGTCTTTTTAAAGAAGAACTTAAGATAAAAATAAAAGCTAAAAGCTTAAACAATTAGTAAGAAAATACTTTTAAGACTAAGGATAATTATAAGCATAAAACCTCCTTATAGACTATTAATAAAGACAACGAAAATACTCCTTATTTTAATATAAATATTATACTTTTAAATACGGAAAATAATAATAGCTATAATTTAAAAGACCTTAAATTTAATAAAATAAATAAACAGCTTACTTTTATAAAAAAAGATAATAATAAGCCTTATACTCTTTTTATTAAGTTTCTTAATATAGTTATTACTATTAAGGATAAGGCTTATAAGTAGCTTTTTTAAACTAAATACTATAATAACGATTACCTTATAGATATTTTAAATAAGTAAGGAAGTATTTAGTTTCTTAAACTAAGAAAAACTTATAATAAACCCGCTTTAATAATTAAAAAGCTTATAATTAATTGAAAGGTTTTTATAAAAAGCCTTAAAAAGAATATTAAAGCTAATAAAAAGGAACTTATATAAGAAAATACTAATAACTAAATTAAAATAAAATAACCTTTACTCTTTTAGTAGTATAATAAAATAACTATCGAAAACCTTTATAATAATAACCTAGCTTTAAAGAATAAGATTATTAAGCTAAAAGAAGATTATATATCTCTTTTTATATATATTATTAATCTAATTAAAGATAAAGACAATCTTAAAAAAAAGAATAATACGCTTGCTAATAAGCTTAATAAAGATATAGAATTCCTTAACTTAGCTATTAAAGATACGTTTAAACGATATAGTAAGTATTTTAAGATATAATTATAATCTTCGCAATAAGAATTATAATTAAGAGATATTGCTAAAAGCAAAGTAATTTTTAAAGAATATGCTTAAGAAACTAGCTTAAAACGCAGTAAGATAAGTATAATAACTTTAAACGATATAATAAGATAATTAATACTGAAGAAGTTTTTATTAATAATATTATAATAAAAAATTATACTATTATTAAAGATTTAGTTTTTAAAGCTATTA
The DNA here is from genome assembly GCA_027405785.1 of Ophiocordyceps robertsii. NCBI lineage: Eukaryota > Fungi > Ascomycota > Sordariomycetes > Hypocreales > Ophiocordycipitaceae > Ophiocordyceps > Ophiocordyceps robertsii. Next base: position 4,110 of record JAPEBW010002166.1, read on the forward strand.
AAAAGCTTAGTAACTTAAATAAACTAGTTTTAAGAAAAGAATTAAGATCCTTAGTATCGTAAATAAAATTAAGATTTACTAAGAAGTTAGTAAATAAGGTAAAAACCTAATAAGCCTAAGAATAATAAGTCTATTTTTTAAGATAAAGAACTTACTTATATTAAATACTAATTCTTAAAGTATAAAAATAACCTTTTTATTAAATTTAAAAGGGTATTGCTATAATATATTAGTTAATTATAGTATAATAAGTAGTTATATTTCCCTTATAATAGTAAATCGTTTACAATTACGTTATAAAGAAAGTAATAAGCTTTATATACTTCTTTTAGCAAAAGAATTACTTTTTAAGTAAAATAATAATAAGATTATATATAAGACTAGTTCTCTTATATATATAATTAGGATTTATAACTTTAAAGGTTTTTTTAAGATAATTATAAAGCTACTTATAATTTATTAAAAAGGATTTATTAAATACCTTTAAGAATATTAAATAGTAATACCTTAAAAATAAAAATAAGATTAAAAAACGGAATAAGAAAAATGTTAAAAATAAGATATATAAAAATAGCTTATAGTATTTAAATAGTACTATTAATTTAAAGCACCTTAAAAAGTAAATATAATATATAAGACGGCGAGAAAGTACTATTAATTTAAAACATTTTAAAGATCGTTATTTAAAAATATTTAAAAATATACTAAAAAGATATTTTAATATATTTACGCCGCTACTTAAAGATAAACTACTACTAAAAAGTAGTTAAGATTATAAAATTAAGTTAAAAAAAAACTTTAAGCTTAGATTTTATAAGATATATAACTATTAAAGGCTAGTATATACTAAGTTTAGTAGTACGTAGCTAAATAATTATTTATTTAAAGCTAAAAAAGAAAAGGGAAATCTTTATTTAAGCTACGTAGATTCTTACTTTAAAGGGGTTGCTTAAGTTACTTATATTTAAGTTAAGTTTAAGTTAAGGTTAAGCTAAGTTTAAGTAAAGTCTTATATAACTTTAAGTATATATCGGCCTGACTTTAAGTTATTCGCTATAGTATAACTATAGCTTTTTTTATAATATAGCTTATAATACTATCCCTCTTTTAAGCTATTATGTACTAAGGTATATAACGTCGCCGCCTTACTTTTTACTTTATGCTTAATATTAATTAGTATAATTGTCTTTATTATACTTATAATTATATATTAACGTATCTTCTTAAATAACGTTATGCTATAACGTTAAATATATTATATACTTACTTATTTACGTTACTACGTCGCCTTAAATAGCGCTAAGGCAGTATAATATGCCTTTTTTAATTACTGCCCTTATTAGTACTTAAGGCATATTTTACCTTCCCGCCTCTTACTATCCTTAAGTATAAATACCCTTTTTCTTTTTTTTTCTTTTTTTTTCTTTTTTTTTAATTATTAATCTTTTTATATACGCGCCCGCTTTTATAATAGTTCCGCTATACTACGCTTTAATATATTTACTTTAGTCCTTTATATCCGATCTTTTACTAGCTTATAAGCGTCTTCCCGCACTATACCTTTTAATATACCCGGCGACTATATACTACCGCCTTTATATTAATCCTCGCGCCCGCTACTATTACTTAATAAGCGGAGCGTAATATATAGCATAACTATATAGCTGCCTCCTTACTTTATACATATTTAACGTATAGCGTCTTTTAATATAGATATATAGTATAAGGCTTATTAAAATTAAGCCTCGCCTTATACTTATAATTATTTTACTTACGCCCGCGCTCGCTTATACTACTTACTTATATGTTTTTATCCTTAAACGTTATATAATATAATATTAATATAATATCAGTATACTAGTAATATAATTACCGCTATAAAGGCGCTTTAAAACTATACGTTTTTAAGGACGTTTAAAGACTATCGCACTAACTTATATATATATTTCTTAATCTTTAATAAAGACTAAGGGGTAAGATATTATTAATAATTACTATAATATATAAAGTTAGTATATACTATTATTATAGTATGCTAAGCTTAAATATACTTTAATATCTAAGGCTAATTTATTAGTATCGGCCGGTAGTAAGTAATTTACTTAAATTAAGTTATAGTTCTTTATATATTCTATTTATATCCGCTTTATATCTTATTATATCTTATTATATCCTACTTTTATCTTATTATTATTTATACTTAGTATATATTAAGAGTATATCTTTATTATGCTTATTATTTAGAATTATTTTAATATTTATTAAGTGTAGCCCGAAACCTTTTCTTATTTTTCCCGTTTTTTTCTTTTTTACCGCTTTCTCCTTTATTCTTTTTCTTACTTTTTAGCTTAAGTTACTATCGTTTCTTTACCTCGCCCTTATCGCTTTTTATTATATTACTATATCGTCCTTTAAACTTCTTTAAAGCGATTATATTTTAAAAGTTACTAATTAGTTACTTAATTAAGTTAGCGTACTTATACTACTTTATAAAAACTTAATATTACCTCCCTGTTTTAATTTATCTTTATTAAGCTTACTAAATTATTTTTATAATATACTTTAGTTTATTATCTTCCTTAATTATTAATAATAGCTAGTAGGTATTAACTACTTAGCTAAGGAAAAAGTTATTTGCCGCGAGGTTTAGGAATTTTATATATAGTCTTTTATATACCCTCTTTAGTATATTAAGGTTTACTATATATAAGCTAACTCTTTTTATTATAATATACTTTTAGTATAGCTAGTTAAGCTTTTAATAAGGCCTCTTTATAGTATATTTCCTTATATTTAACTATACTTTATTACCTTCTTAAAGTTTCTTTTTTAATATATATAACTAGTTTCCTATCTTTTTTTATCTTACTTATAATATAGCAATCACCGTTTAAAGAAAGTTAGCAACCTTTTTTATCCTTCGCATAAGGTTTTATATACCTTTTATATTTAGTATAAGCGGTCCCTCTTTTTATACAATTTAAATCAGCTTAATATCGTATTTATCTATAGTAAAAAAAGAGCTTATACTTATTATTAATACTACTTAGTTATTAAGTGCTACTTAAGTATAAAGTAGCTATACCTCTTAGTTATCTTACTTATACTAAACGTATATATAAAGGTAAGCTTATACGTTTTAGTTTACGTGCTTTATTACCTTTTTAGTTTATAGGTAATAAGCTAAACATAGTTTCTTTTAAACCTTGGTTTATTAATAGAATTTGCGCTAAAATTACTTTATTTAGTTCGTCCTTTAATCTAAGATAATAAACTTTAGCATTCCGTAAAAGTAAAAGTAAGATTATAAGAACTTAATAGCGCACGCTACTACTTTTATTATAAATTTCGCTTTTAGTATTATTCCTTTTATTAGCTTATTTATTATTACTTATAAGTTCTTTAAGCCCTTAGTCTTTATTAAGAGTAGCTTAACTATAAAGTTTATTATTAAGTATATAAATAGCTATATAAGAGGTAGTAATAGCTAAAGGAGCCTTTTTTTAAAGTTACCTTTAAATATAGCCTTTACTATATAGTTTATAGTTCGTAATAAGCTAGTATACTATTAATAACTAGCTTAGTTAAAAAAACTCTTAAGCTAGTATTATAAATATCCCCTTACGCTTTAAGTATCTTACTACTATTAAGTTATATATTTATTAAGCAATTAATACTTAAAGCTTATTTAGCTTTTTATCCTCCCCCTCCTTAAGGTATTAAGCTTTACTTAGCACTTAAAAGCGGTCTTTAAAGTAAAGGCGCCCTCTTATATTAATTAGATACTTACTTACTTAAACCTTTAATTGTTATTTAAAGGTAAGCAATTAATTACTATTCTATATTACTTAAAATACAACTTAGTACTCTTTATTTTTTCGCAATATTACTATTTGTCGCTTTTATATTTCTTATTTATTAAATACGCGGGCTAGTTATACTTATTTCCTAAGTATAACTTAGCTTAAGTTTAAGTTAAGTTTTAGCTTAACTCCGCCTTTATTAACCCCGCTCTTAGCTTAAAGTATAAGGTTATCCGCCTTACTTATATAAGTAATTAACTTTATATTCTCCTCCTTTGCTTATATTATTAAGACTATACGCTCCTTTTATACTAATTGTTATAGGATGTTTATATACTTACCGCTTAAAGGGACTTAACGTCTTATAAGTTACGCGCTATTTAAGATTATTTAAACTATACGTTTTATCTCCTTTTAATTTAATGCCCCTTTTAGCTTATTTTAGTTATAGCGCAATAAAGTATTAAGTACTACCGCTAATTTCTTTAAGTAGTACTTTAATATAAAGTTATATAAAGTAAGCTTTATTACTTATTTACTTTACTTTTTCTTTAACTTCCTTTTTATTAAAAAGTACTTTAAATTCTTATAGTCTATTAGTACTATAAAAGCTAATATATTATATAACTTTACCCTTTTAAAGTCTAAGTATCTTATAATTATAAACAATATCTTATTATAAATTAAGTAGTTATACTTTATTATATAAAGTTATTTTAAAAAGAAGCTTACTAAGTATTATATCTTATCCGGCATAACTTATATTAACTTACCGCTTTTTACGTACTTAAAGTAGTTTGCCTTTAAGTATATCTCTCTTTTAAGGTCGTATAGCTATAGTATTAACGTATTATAAAATGCCTTTTAAATAAATTTAAACGCGGCTTAGTTCTTATTAGTTTATAAAAAGGTTACGTTTTTTTATAAAGGCTATTTAAGTACTATAAGACCTTAGTATAAAGTAAGATAAAAGTATAATAGTAATTTATAAACTTAAAAAAGCTTTAAATACCCCTTATATTCCTTAGCGCTTATAATATCCGAATAGCTTAAATCTTCTTTAAGTTATATTAAACCTTACTTCTAGCTTATATAATAAAACTTAAGTACTTTACTTTTTTTATTATAAAGTCGTATTTTTATTGTTTTAGTATAAGGCTTACTTCTTATAGCTTTTTAAGTACTTTTAATACCTTTTTTTAATAATCGCGAAGCGACCTTAATAAGTAAATTAAAACGTTCTTTATATACGCTATAAGGAACTTATAAAAGTAATCTTTTAGTACTTAGTTAATATAGCATTAAAAGGTAGCTAGCGTCTTTATAAAGCGAAATAAGTATACTTATTACTTAAATAGTCTAAACTTTATTTAAAAGGCTGTTTTAAACTTATAGCCCTCCGCGATTTTAATCTAATTAAACGCTATAATAATATTAAAATAATAGCGTATATTAATCTCTTTTTATAATTATACTTAAAGCTTAGTAATTATAGTAAAAGTATAAGCGGCTATTAGCCTTCCTTATAAATAGGACTACCGCTATAGCTAATAAAGTACTTAAGCGGATAAGGTTTGCTTTTAATAACTTATTTAAAGTCTTTTAAAAGATAAGGAGTTCTTTTTTTAATATATTATATTAGGGCCCTTATAGTAGTAGCGGTTACTTACCGTCCTTATTTAAGGTTAAGTAAATCTTATAGTCTATGCTTAGTTAAAACGGGGGCTACTTAAGCGCGTTTATAAGTATAAAGAGGTTTAAGTAAGCTTATAGTCCTTAAGCCGGGATATCGTCTGCTAAGTTAATAGGCGTTTTTAGCTAAAAGGCCCTTTTTATATTTTTATCGTAATTAGCCTTATATTAAGCACTTATTGCCGCCCTTAGCTTTTCTTTTAAGCCTTTTCTTATTAATACTCCGCTTTAAAGATAAAGGCGTTTATTAGCTTCGCTTTTTAGATATTTATAATCATCGCGGCTTCTTTTAACCTTTAAAAGCCGATCTAAATTCTTACTTTTTTATACTAAATTTAGTCCCCCTTAGTATTATCAACTACCTCATTCTTTTTTGTTTTTAGTCTCCTTAAGAATATATTATAGCTTAACTTTAATACTATATAGGTAAATATTTACTTTAAGTGCTTATTAATTTTTATTTTAAACGCTATAATCCCCTTTATTTAAAGCGTTAGTACGTCCTTTAAGAAAAGCTATAATAGCCTCCTTATCTTATCTATAAAAAGCATTTATATCTTTATTGCTACCCTTTTACTTACTATAGCATAATAGTTATAACTTATATTTATAAGGACGTTAAGTCTTTTTTTTATTAATACTAACTTTAAGTAATACTAAGTTTAGTATAAAGTGCTTTTTTATTAACCTTTAAGCTATTTACTATTTCTCCTTCCTTTTTAGTTCTTAACCTTACGCTAAGGTTCCTCTTTTCTTAAATTAAAATCTATTTCAACTACCTCCTAAACTATAGCTATAGCTACTTATAAGGTTCCTTTTTTTCTAAAAGCGGGCAATAAACCTAATTATTATAAAAGCGAAATACTTCTATATATTAAGCCGGCTTTATCTTCCTCTTAATTAAGTTATAGCGTTAATTTTACTTATTAAGGTATCGCCTTTAAAGTCTTTTTAGTCTTAAGTCACCTTCTTTAATACTTTCTTTTAGCCTTAAAATAGCTACTTAGTTTATTAAACCCCCTTTAGCTTTACTGCGACCTACGCTACTTATTTAATATATACTAAGAAGCTTAAGGTTAAAAGGTCGACTATTATAAGTACCTCCTTAAGGTAAAAGCTTAAAGCGCCTTTTAAAAATACGATTTATATATTATATAGCTATAACCCCCTTCTTACTTTAAAAACCGTTTATTTAAACTTAAAAAGAAACGCCGCGAACGTTTAGTTCTCGCTTTATTTAATTATATAAATAGCCGCTATAGCCTGCGATTTAATATTAACGTTAAAGTAAATTAAGTTAAGGTACTTAAAGAACTCTTATTAATTATAACTTTAATCCGCACCGGTATTATAAGGGAGTAAAATATACTCTCCCGCAGCCTATAAGCTAAATACAGCATAAATAACACATAACATAAATACGCTGAAATATACATTAACTCCGCTATACAATTCTGCATACTATACATATTTCCTTGTATTATTCCACCTACATATAAGCAAGATATGAGCAGATTAAGAAGAGGTGTGTGTGGAGACTATATGCATAATCCGTGCTAAGTCGCTACGCCACCTCGTATTCCTTGCGGGATTAATCCCTAGGCTTACAAATACAATATTAACCCAATAATAGCTATTAGCCCACTATGCATAATTGCGCTATATAGGGGGATCTTTTCTAAATCACTTAAGTTACTTATAGCTTAGGAATTGTCTATATAAGGAAGCCTTAGTCCCCCCTTTACCTTAGATAGATCATTAACCTTACATATACACATCTTACCTATTTCTTTACCTTTTCGCACACTCTTTGCATCTCTATAATCCCCTTACTCGTGGCTATAAGCCTGCTCTCTTCTACACCTATTTGCTCCTTAATTGGTTATAAGCCCGGCTTCCCTTTAAGCCGGACTTACCCCCGACCCCTGCCGACGCTTTTCCGACTTTCACGTAATCGGCTAAATCTAGCAAAATTCTTTCCTACCTTCCACGTAGGTGCGCTTACTAAGCGTATTTTTTCCGGAATTCTCCCGATATCTTATCGGACTCGGTTCTTTGTTTTTCCCCTCTCCTCCTCCTTCCTATACCTTATATCTTTATAACCACATCTTCAGGACTATATTAAACACATAAAACCTCACGAAAATCTTGCCCTTTATAACGACAAACGCACTTTCCAACACAATTTTCCCTATATTTTTCAAACCCCTCCTATTATATTCTTTTACTAATATTCATTTAATTAATACTCCTTACCTCCTCTCTTTCGAATTAACTTTTATACTAATATACGTCTCGAAAAAATCTATAAAAAACATAGCTACTAAGAACGACTATCAATTCAGCAAGCTAAAAGGCTCTTCGAATTCTTCCTCTTAGTTACTCTAAATAGAATCCGTTTTTATCCGGGCTAAAGCCGCCGGAGCCGTCTCTTAAGATCCATATGCTAAATCAGCGGAAATCCTTACCCTTATACGTCTTATAGTTAAGGATGGTCCTCTCTCTTAGATAAAACACTATACGACTGCAAAGTTAGCTTAGGAAGCTTTAAAAACCCTTTATAACTTAGTAAATTTTACCTCGAATTTTCTTCTTATAAAAGAACTATTTAACATAACCCTCGAAACCTATACTTCGATCGAGATATATCTAAATAAGATAAAAGACCTTTTTAATAAGCTAAATACACGAGAAATTAAAATCCCCGAGGTAGTAATTATTACCTGGATTTTAAAATGCTTAAATAGTTCCTATTTTAGCTTTATAACTAATATTTCTTAAGCTCTTCGAGATAACGCCTAAGCCTATACTTTAGAATCACTTTCTTCCTCTTTAATCGACGAGTTTAAAAGGATTAAAGCTTTAGAAGGTCCCTCTTCTAATTAACTGTTCTTTTTATATAGTAAAAAACCCGCCTTTTATAAGAATTATAAGAAAAAGGGCTATACTATAAAAGACTGTTTTTAGCTCGAGGAAAATAAAGATAAGGTAAAGGCAGCAGGTTTTAAACTTAAAGCTTCTTCTTTTTCCTCCTCTTCTTATAAAAGGCCCCTTCCGATTAGACCTTCTCGGGACTATTCGAATAGGAATAATAGGCGTTTTACGCCTATACCCTCCTCGAGAGAGTCTTCTTAAGAGAGAGTTTTAGTTACTAGAAAATTAGTAGTTAAAGGCCGAAAAAAGAGACGGGTTTCCTCCTCTAAAGAGTTCTCTCCTTTTAGAGAAGTACTTTATATTTCCGACTCCTTAGCTTAAGTAAATAAACCTCCCCTTCCCTCTATACCCTCTTCTATACTATTTATACCCTTAATACCCTCGATACCTTTTATGCCCTCTATATCCTTAATACCCTTTATGCCCTCTATACCCTTAATACCTTCTATGCCCTTTATACCCTTAATACCCTTAATACCCTCTATACCCTCTATGCCCTTTATACCCTTTATACCCTCGATACCCTTTATGCCCTTTATACCCTTTATGCCCTCTATACCCTCTATACCCTCTATACCCTCTATGCCCTCTACCCCCTTTATATTTACTATACCTCTTTTATATATACCTCTTTTATATACCTCTTTAAAAGAGAAAAAGAAAGCTAATATAAGAAATATTATAGGACCTTTAAAGCCTCTTCTTTCCTCTATTTCTTAGGTTGTTTTTAAGGTAGATAAAAATGCTATAAAAACAAAAAAAGGGAATATATACAACTTTATCTTTAATATAGGGGCTTCTAAGCATATAGTATATAAGATTTCACTCCTCTCTTCTTATAAAGATATATATATAACTGTTACTTAGGGGAAAGCGTCTTCTATTATAGTTAAAGGCGTAGGGAATTTATATTTTAAATTTCCTAATAGCAATATACGCTATATATTAAAGAACTGTCTTTATATACTATAAATTGGTGTTAATATTATAAGCCAATCATCTCTTTCTAATACCTTTGCTTTAACAAGTAAAGATAATATCACTCTCTTAGATAAAGAGGCAAATATACTTATATAAGGCTTTGTTAATAACGGCCTTTATTATATCCCTATAGTTATAAAGGCTCGCTTTTAAATTAACGATAAAATATATAGTATAAAAAGCTCTATAGACAATATACCTATAGACAATATATCTATAAACAATATAACATCTATAAACAATATACCTATAGACAATATATCTATAAATAATACAACATCTATAAACAATATACCTATAGACAATATATCTATAAACAATACAATATCTAAAAACAATATACCTCTAGACAATATATCTATAAACGATATAATATCTATAAACAATATACTTATAGATAATAAACCTATAGACAATACCTTTATAAATAAAGATAAAAAGTCTATAGATAAAAAGAAGACTATAGATATACTTCTTTAGTATAAAAGATTAAGATATATAAATTATAAATCACTTTATAGATACCTAAGAAAAAGGTATTCTAATATAAATATAAACAAAGCTGATATAATAAAGATAAAGCAATGCGAAGCTTGTATAAAAGCTAAACAAATAGATAAAAAGAAAAAGACTCCTTCGAGAAGGAAATATCTCTTTTTAGATAAAATACATACTAATATTTAGGGCCCTATAAAAACCCCTACTTATAATAAATACACATACTTTATATCCTTTCTAGATGCTGCAACTAGATATCTAAGAATATACCTTATAAAAAGCAAGGCAGAATGTCTGCCTAAATTCTTAGAATATAAACAGGAATTAGAAAATAATATAAATAAGACTACTATAAAAGAGGTTTTCTCTAATAATGCAAGAGAATTTATATATAATATAAAACCATACTGCCTAAAAAACGGCCTTATATATAATACATGTCTTGTATATACCCCTTATTCTAACGGCAAAATAG
>JAPEBW010002167.1:0-14485 GCA_027405785.1 Ophiocordyceps robertsii
ACCCTTATATACGTTTATATATAGTAATTAGTCCGTTATACCGGCCCGACTAGCGGTAATTAGTTTATAGTACCGGCCTTAACCGGCGGTAATTAGTCCGTAGTACTAGCCCTAACTAGCGGTAATTAGTCCGCGCTTTATCCCCTTATCCTTACGCTATAAAGCGTAGTATTTTTACTATAAGGAAATAATAATATTTACTTAAATTGCTAGAAAAAAGGGGACTATTAATGCTAAAAAAGCTAATATAGTTTTTTTTAACCTTTATAAGCCGTTTTAACTAAACTAAGCTTTTTAACTACTTTTATAACTTATATAAAAGATAGCTTTTTTAATATTAATAAAACCCTTACTTTATAATATATTCTTATAACTTTTATATTATATAAAAGACTTTTAATTTTTAACTTTTAGCTTTATTAATATAAAGTCTAATAATAAACGCTCTTTTAAATTTTTAATTTTATCTAGCTTTAATAATAAAATAATAAGAATAAAGGATTTTATTTTAACTAAAAAGCAAGAAATACCTAAAGAATGAAAAAGAAAGTAATAAAAAATGACAATTAATATAAACTATTAGTTAAAACGACGATTTAGATTTAAAGATTGAAAATACTTAAACTATTTTAAAATTAACTTTATAATATTTTAAGCTTCTTTTAATATAAAAAAAGAAAGTATTTTAAATATGTTTAATCTACCTTAATAAGTTAACTTTAATAACTATGCTAATAAACTTTAAGATACTTTAGCTTAAAAGGTATAATTTCCTAAGTATACTTTAATAATAATAACTTTTAACTATTAAAAAGATTTAATTAAAAAAATATAACTAAGTTTTTTAAGACGTTGAAAAAAAAGGTTTAATAAGACATATAATTATTAAACAATTAACTAGCTTAAAGGCTAGATTACTAAAACAAACAAGCTATTATAGAAAAAGTTCTTATTAATAAATATCCTTAAGATAAAGTAAGAAAAGGTATTTTTAAGTATTACTATATATATAACATAAAGTGGTTAAAAACTATAAAGAACTCACTTAATTATTATAATATAATAAGGCCTTTAACTATTACTAAGGCTATAAAATAGCTAAGGTTTTACTTATACTTATAGTATAAGGCTTAGTAAAATAAATAAGATTAATTTATAACTTTATTTTATTTTTTTCTTAAGCTATATTAAAGAATTTAATTATTAGTCTCCGTAAAAATAATAAATTAGCGTTAAACTTACCTTTAAAGCTTTTTTATAAGAATATTGCTTTAAAAGTATATAATTAAAATGTTTAATATATTAAAAGAGTAGAAAAAGACTTTTTAAGAAATTAAGGTATAAGAATAATAAATGTTTTAGCAAAGGATTTAAGTTTTAAATCCTAAAAAGAAAACCTTATTACTTCTCTTAATATAATTATTAAAAAGAATAATATTATTTAGCTTATTTTTAACCTAATTAAGGCTTTTAAGATATAATAATTAGTCTAGCTTAATAAAATAAGGTCTAAATAAATCTAGTGGAAAAAGAATTTAAGAGAGTTAATTAAAACAGATTCTTAGTAAAAAGACATAGTATTTATTAACCCGCTATAATATGTATATTGAAACTTTTTTAAATATGTAATTAAGAAGAAGAGCTTTATATAAACTTAGTTATAAAAGGCTTAAAAAGGTGCTTTTACTACGGAGAAGAAATATCTTACCTTAGTAAATATATAGCCTTTAAAGTAAGCTACGCTTATAGATTTATTATATATAACTCTTTAAGCGTAGTCTTAGCGCTATAAAAAAATACGTAAGTTTAATTCTTTTAGCTATAGTAAATAAATATATAAAGCTTAGTTTGAATATTAAAAAACTTATAGTCTATTAAGCTAAAGCCTAGCTAAGATATTTTTTAATGCCGTGAATTAAATAAATTCAGGCGTTTATAACCTTACCTTTACTTTATTAAATTATCGTAAAAAAGGAAATACTTACCTTTAATAATTTCTAAAGAAATAATAAACTTAAAAACTATAATCTTTAAGACCTTACTAGTTTATATAATATAACTAGGATATATAGCACGATTATCATTTAATTTAATAAGTTAATATTAAACAAGGAAAGTCATAATTAAATAGTTTTTATAACTTTATAAGTTACTATATAAGAGGGGAAACGACGCTAAGTAAAAAATAATAAACATAATATTATAACTGAGACTTTTCTAAAGATAAGATTTATAGAAATACTAATTTATTATTAATAAAAAACAAATCTTTTAAACAAAATTAATATTATAATTAGGAAAGTTATCCTTAATATTATAATAAAGAACATTTTAATCTTACTATAAACCCGAATTAAGTTTCTCTTTAAAATAAAGGTTGAGCTTAGTATAAAATATATTAATAAAGCTTAAAGCTTAAGAATAACTTAAGTTTAATAGCCGAAAGATATGAAGGCTCTTTCTTTCGCTTAAATATGCTAACTACTAACATAGTAAATAATAAAAAGAGCTTAAGCTTTTTTTTAACTTAAAAAAAGAACTAGTAGTTATTATAGTATAATTTTAAAACTAATTAAAGAATATTAAATTAAAAGAAAATAGCTAACTACCCTTTTTATAGTAAAGAAATATGAAATAATAAGACTTATATATAATAAAGAAAAAGAGATAAGTAAAGGTTTATATCGGGAAATTTATATTCTTAAGGAATAAGGACTACTATTAATTATACCTTAGCTAAATATAAAAATTATAAAGAGTACTTTACATTTAGAAGTATTTAATTAATAATAAAACTACTATACCTTTTAGTTAAAAGTGCTTTTATTATGCATAAAACATAACTAATATTCTTTTTATAGTCGATTAATACTAAACACTTTTATAGCACTTACTTTTATATTTTTACTTAGCTAATATTAATTGCTATAACGTGTTTTTGATTTTATAGCCGCGGTAATAAAAGGTATACTTACTATAACAATTATCTTTTTATTTACCTTCTTATAAATACGCTAAGTAGTATTAAACGAAAAGAAATAAATTTAATAACTTATAAATTTCGTAAGGACTTTCTTTAAAATCTAAACGTAATTATAAAAACCGTTTATAACCTTTTAAATTTAAAATATAATACTTTTAAATAACTTAAAAGAATCACGACTAAATTTAATAAAAGAAAAAGTAAAGTAAGTAGCTTAATTATATAGCATAATAATATACTTAATCTATTTAGTATTAATCTTATAAACGCTTAATATAACGAATTATATAATTAGAAGTATATAAAACGTTTTATTTTCTAATTACACCTCTTAAAAACGAACGTTATTAAACCACTTTATAATAGCTGCTATAAAAGAGTTTTAAACTAATAACTATAACTATAATTACCTTATATAAACTTTTAAAACAACTATAAAACCTTCTTTATATTTAGGAATATTTAAGAAGTTGTAAAAAGAATCTTAAGGGCTTAAATATATACTAAGTTAAAAGAAAATTTTATTAGTAGAAAACATACTTAGGCTAATAGCTTAAAGGCTACTTTAATAAAAGTTATACCGATGTATTTCTTAAAAGTCTTAGTGAAAATACTAAGGGAAATTAAGAATAAACTAAATATAAAGTCCGGTTAAGTACTTATAACTCTCTTTATAATACCTTACTATATATTTATCTTTTTAATCTTAAGGATACTTCTTATCTTAATAATTAGATTCCTTTTAATTGTTCTCTTAAGAATTAGGATATATATATAAAATGTTAAATAAGAACGATTAAGATTACAGCCTTAGCGATTAAAGCTATTTAATTAGGACTTTCTTTAAGTTTTAATAATAAAGTCTTCTAAAAAGATGTTTTATAACTATAGTAAACTTAGTATAAACCTAATTAGCCTTGATTTATAAATTATTACTTTAATAAGTTAAGATTATAAGCATAAATAATTTAAAAAAAGACTTTTTATTAAATGTCTTAAGTAATAAGCTATACTTCTTTTTATAAAAAGGTTTTATTGCCTATATTATATAAAAGTAATATATATATAATACCTTTAATAACAATTAAATGCTTTTTATTAATGCTCTCTTTTTATTATATTAGCTATTAGCTTAAAGGTTATAATCTTAGTTATAAAAGAGGTTTTTAAAATAAATAGCGGAAGCTACTAATATTTACTTTGTTAGTTTTAATAAGGCAATAGATTATAACTAAAAAAAACAAAGCAATTCTTTTAATAAATTTAGAAGTAGTAAAAGAAATCCTAAAAGTACGAATAAATAAGACAGCTAAAGGTTTTAAGAAGAGTATTAAAAAAATATAAACCTTTTTTTTTAAAAATTTAAAACAAAGATTACAATTATAAGAAAAAAGGTTATTAAGTATTTTAATCTATAAGTAAAAGTACTTTACTAAAACAAAAGCTAATTAAATTAACATTTTAGATAATATTCTATTAAATAAAATAATCTTAAACGGAAGTTTTAACTAAAAAAGAAATAAATAAAGCGCTAGAAAGAATAAGGGTTAAGATATAAGGTATAATAGTAAAAAAATAAAAACGTTCTTTACAAAAACACTAAGGGACTTAGATTATAATAAAATAACTTATAGTAATATATAAGCAATTAAATAGATTTTAGACTAAATTTAAAATTACTATTTTTAATTTTATTATATTTTATTAAGAGATAGCCTTATTATAAGACTTTATAAAGAAAAGTAAAGCAAACCGGTAAATAGCCCCCTTTAAAACTATAAAGACTAACAAATAGAAGGCTTAATAAGTGTCCTTTATCTTTATTTTTAAAGTAGTAAAAAAAGTTATTTATATTTTTTATATTAAGCTAAAAAGCAGTATCTTTTAAGAAAGCTATAGTGCTTATAAGAACCTTTTTTTCCTTCTTGCGAAAATAAATAATAAGCTCCGCTTAATTAATTTTATTATTAAAGCAAATATAATTATAATTTAAAAGGCTAATCTTTTACTAAGTGTAAACATATTTAGCGACTACTACTTAGTATACTATATTTTATTATTACTAAACTTCTTCTTAAGTAATAAGTAAGTACTTTTTAATATTAAAAGTCGGCTCTTAATTCCTTTCGCGACTTTAATCGGCCTTATATATATATATATACATACTTTTATAACGCGCAATAAACTCTATAAGGCAACATATATAAATAATATAGCGAATTCTTAAAGATGTTATTCTTAATATTAATAAGACCTTCGTAAATAATAAATATAATAAAAAGAAAATTGCTTTAAGCGTTAAGAGGTTTATTTTAAAATCTATTATTAACTAAATTAAAGGTCTTATTAGTATTAAACTTTCTAAGTATATAATTACTAAGGAGAAATTAAAATACTATTTAAAGTCTACTAAAGTAATCGGCTATATAGAGAATATAAATAATAAAAGCCTTATAAAATATAAAATTATTATAATTAAAAACAAAGCTAAGTGCTATAATATCTTAAAACTATAAGCTTTCCTTAACACTTTACATATTTTAAGATTTAGATTAAATAGTTCGTACTTATTTTAAGACCCTTAATAGACTTATTAAAAAAAGACGCTTAAAAAGTTAGGATAAAATTAGCATTAAGCTATAACTAAATAAAAAAAGACTATTATTAACTTAGACTTTTTAAAATCTATAAATATAAGTCTAAATAAAAAGGACATTATTTTAATATATAATACGAGCTTTTTAATTTTAGGAGCTATATTAATATAAATTTTAAAAAAGAAAAGAGGGCTTATTAAGTATAAAAAACGAAAAGAGCAAAATAAGCGTAGTATAAAGCAAGTAAGTAGCTATAAGTAAGGGGATTATTAAAGTATAGAAAGTATAGAAAAAGGTAAGAAAATAGATAAGATATGTATAATTAATATTATTAATCTAACTAAAGTAAAAAGAGCATTAAGACCTCTTATTATAGATAATTTTTAAGCTATAAGTAGCCTTAGTAATTAAAGGAAAGGTCTTTTATTTAGCGCAACATCGTATAGTAAACTTATAGCTAAATACGGGCTTATATTATCTTAGTAAGCTTAAGAATTTATTCCGTAAGGAATATAAAGTAGTATAGCAACAAAGCTTAAATCTTAAAATTCTTACTTATAGTCTCTATATAAACCTCTTCTTTCTTTACTTATATCTTGCTTAAAGATGTATTTTATAAGATAAGAGAATATATATAATATAAAAGGTTGTATAACAGATTTATTAAATTTTTAGCGTATTTATACTAAATACTATTTATGCTATACTAAGCTTATAAGCTATAAGAGAGTATTATTTACTCCCTTATAGCTCCCCTTAAAAGGTACTAATAGTATAAAAGTACGCTTTAATTATATTATTTAAAGTAAGGTAAAAAACTATAAAATAAGAAAAATACCTTTTCTTTTATAGCTTAAGAAAACTTATTTTTAATAAGAAAACTTTTTATTTTAGTAAAACCACTTTTGTTTTATTATCTATAGAAAACCTTTATATTAATAGAAAATCTAAAAGTTATATAACAGAAAGCTATAAAAAGTAAAAGAAAAGCTAAAAAACTTTATTATTAGACTTTAGATTATAACCTCTTTTATTCTAAGTAAATTTTAAAATTTATTAAAAAGTATAAAGATTAATCCTTAAGTAAATAGATCTATTATATAATCTTTAGATTTTATATAATAAACCTTTATTTCCTTTTCTTTTCTACTATTACGTATAGGATTATATGTTAAGCCTATAAGTTTTCTTAGCTTATCGAATTTAGGATTCCTTTACTATTTATAAAGTAGATTAATTATCTATAAAAACTGAAAGGACTTTATTTTTAAATATATTTATATATATTCGTTTTACTATAGTATTAAAATAGCTATAAAAATATATAGCTTCCCTATTAGCCTCCTTAAGGCTATATATTCTATATCGTATATAAAGAGTGCTATAGATTTTTATTTTTAATATTCCTAGCTTATAAGGTTATTATCTAAAAGGAAATAGTATTTAAAGACTAACCTTTAGTTTATAGGATCGCTAGCTTAATTAGTACTAGTAAAAGCTTTGAAAAATAGTATATTAAACGCTATATTATAGTTATAATATATACCTAAGCTAGGATATTTATTAAGGTATTTCTAGATTGTATTTAGTACCTTAAAATACAGAATCCTTAAATTAAAAGCAAATCTAACATATATCTTTACTGAATATAGTATATTAAGTCTTAAAAGAAATGCTAAAAGTAATAATAGGTTTATTTACATTTAATATAATAAAGATCTACTTTTATAGCTATATAGTCTTTTATTTTATTTAATTTAAATCCTTTTATAACAAGGGTTTTTTAAGTTCTTAAATTTTATTTCTTTTTTACTTTATCTTATTAAGGGTATATTCTTCTTAAGATATATATTTCTCTCTTTTCGCTTTATTTATAGTTAAAGTTAACCCTTATAATATAGTAGTTATATACCTAAGAAGCATGCCGGCTATAATACTAAGGTCGGTTTAAATCTAGCTAAGGGCATAGTCTTTTAATCTAGACTAGCAAACCGCGCTAACCTACTATAAAATTAGCTAACTAGCGCGTCTAAAAGCGCTTATAAATTTATTAATAGCTCGGCCCCGCTATAAGTAGGCCCGCCCGGGCCTAGTCCTACCTAAGCGCGACGACGACTTATTAAGGGCGCGGCCCTTAGCCTTAGTCTAGTCTTTAACCGGGATAATAAAAACCTATACCGGATAACTCGCAATTTTAATACTAATAACACGGCGTGGTGCCGATACGATAATTCGTTAAGGGCCTCTTTTAAGACTTAGTAAACCTTAAAGCGCCCCCGGCTTAGCTAAAGGCCGGCAAAATCACATAGCCCGCTAAGCCTTATAGCGGCTAAAATAAAGCAATAACCCGGAATACGCATTTCGGTAAATAATTAAATACGCGTAAGAAGAATTTTATCGATTAATAGCAAACTAAGAGATCCGTTAATTACTTATTGCGAAGTTATTATTACTTCGTAGCGGGCTTATAGTAGTTTAAGCTAATTAACCGACCGACTTATTTATAGCTAGCGCCCCCCCTTCCTTACGTATAGTTATAAAGGCTAATATAGTAAGACTTAAAGTAAAAAAGCGGCGGAGGGTTTTTCCCTAAGCACTCCGGTTTCCCTCTATATAAAAACTTAAGGATAGCCTAAAAACCTATATTAAGTCCTTAGTATAAACTTTATAAGTAATAATAATATAGTTAAAGTTATCCTTAAGAAGTCTTTTACTTAGCTTAAAGATTAGATTTTTTAAATTTAACTTATTTTATAAATTATAAAAGTTATAAAATCTTTTATAGGCTTTAAGAACAGAAGACTGTTTATATAAACTAATATAGCTATATATAGCTTTTTATTTCTAAATACCTTTTTATTTATAAGCAGGCTAAAAAATCCTTACTTATATAAGACCTTAAATAATAAATTATATTAAAGCATTAGACTTTATTTAAGACTATATACAGCTTTTTTTAATTTTATAACTAGCCTTTTATTTTCATTATACTATCTTTTAATTTTATACTTAAGGTCTTTATTTATAACATAGTCTATATAACTTTATAGTATATTTATATATATTCTTATATCTATATCTATATATATAAATATAAACATTTTTATATCGTATTGCAATCTTTACTAATTATTAGTTATAGCTAGTATTAAAAGGCGTTTAGTAAAGGCGGGTCTAGTAGTAGTAAAGAAGGTTTTAATATAGTCTAAGCTATATATTTACTTATAGCTTTATGCTATAAAGTAGGCTTTATATTTAGTTACATTATTTATATTAATTCCTTTATTTTATAAACTTATCGGCTTCTTAAAGCCTCCTTATTACTAAGAAGCTCTTATATTTCTTAAGTATTTAGACTTATAAGTTCGTTTAGTTTTACTAGTATAGCTTTATCTTAGTTTTTTACTTACAAACTATTTATAAACTGCTTATAAGTAGTAGGCTTTATAAGATCTTTATTTCCTTTAAATAATAAAAGGAATATGTTTTAGATTTTTATTATTACTTAAAATACTATATATTAAGTATTTTATAAAATCTTATTAGTATTTTATAGGCTTCTTAAGTATTTTTACTTAATTTTTTAATCCTTTTACTAAGTATTATTATCGCTAGTATTATTATTACTAGTATTATTATCTATATTACTAATATATATATTTTGAGTATTTATATTACTATCCATATTACTAGTATTTATATTACTAGTATTATTATTAGTATTATTATTAGTATTATTATTAGTATTATTATTAGTATTATTATTAGTATTATTATTAGTATTATTATTAGTATTATTATTAGTATTATTATTAGTATTATTATTAGTATTATTATTATTATTATTATTAGTATTTTTATTAGTATTATTATTAGTATTATTCTTCTTAGTATTATAAGTATTTATTAGCCTATTTAAAAAAGATATCTTATTAAAATTAGTATATTCTTTTTTTTAAGAAGTTATTCTTTAGTATAAAAAAGGCCTTTATCTTAATCTATTAAAGTAAAACTTCTCCGCAAACTAAACACTCGCTTAAAGCGAGTATCTATTACGTCTAAAACCTTTACTAATAATAAGAATTAATTTAGTAATATTAGTTACCCCCTTTAAGACGATATTATATCGTAGTCGGGGGACGCGGGGGCGAGGGGGTCGTCCGCCTTATATCGGTATTAACCGCAGCGCATAGCGCGACGAGACGCCCTTAAGCTTTACGCACCTAAATAAAGAGCCGAACTTACCCCGAAAAGATAACGGTACGTAGCCCGGTCGGGCTATATATAATATTAATAAAAAGAAGGCCTATAATAAAATCGCGGGTATAGTCTTATATATATAGTTTTACTAAGTATACGTAGTAGTCGAAAGCTTCCTTTATATTAAAAGGCGAGCTAAGAGCGCGTAAAATATAATTAAGGCCGACTTTAAGCTTTATAGGGCTATTTAAAGCGCGATAAAGAAGGCTATATATAAGAAGCTTAGATATAGCTAAGGTTAAGGCCCGGGGGGCTTAAGCGGACTTAAGTAATAATAGTAGTAGGCCTTAAAGGGCCGGTAAGTTAAAACGCGACGACTAAGCCGGTCTTAGCTTAGTATAAATATAAGCTAGTAGTAGTCTTAATAAAGGCAATACTAAATATCTTAAACTATAAGCTAAAGGATACAGTTTAGGCAATTAATATAGCGCTTAATATCTTCTTTAATATAGCGGCGAGGCGCCTTTTAAGTAAGGATATTATAGTAATATTTAATATAGTAGTACGGCTTAATTAATAGAATTAAAACTAAGTAAGAAGTATTCTTAAGCTAAAGGCAGTAATAGCACGTAAAGCCTATATAGTTATTGCTAAAAGTATCTTAGTAAAGGTCTTTAAAATAAATAAGACGCTCTTAATTAATAAGATTGCTAATATTAATAAAGTAAAGGTTATATAGGCGTAAGTAATACGACCTTAAACTAAGACCTTTATCGCTATAACCCTTATTATTAGTATAAGTAGCTAAGCGGAGGCTAATAAGTTATACGAAATAAGCTTATTTTTTAAGGCTTAAATATTTTAATATAAGATATATAATAAGTTAATTTACCTTACTTAGTGCTATAACTATTATAAATACGGATATATCGCTAAACGTTATACTTTAATATAGATTTATGCTTATTATAAGGGGACTTTATATATAAGCGGTAAAGATAAGTACCGCATAAAGAAAGGCGAAATCCTTTATAACTATATATCTTATAGTAAGTAATACGTAGTATAGTCCTATACTTATTTTATAGCGGTAAAAGCTAAGGATAAGGTAAGGGACTATTACTTAAACTGCTTATAATGCTTTACTAGCACTTATAGCTAGCCGGACCTTTAAATCCCCCTTCTTTTTATAAAGAACTATAAACCCGCTTCGTTATAAGCGCGGAAACGCTTTAAGCAATTAAAGAAGGACGGGCAAACGCCGTCGGCCTTACTAGCTAAGGCCTAAGTAATAAGCGCTAACGTAATTAATATTAAACGGTATATAACATAACGGAGCGCGTTACTCTTAACCCGGCCTATTATTTTATCTTAAACGACGAACTTTACCTTAACCCCTTATATATAAAATTAAAGATCCTTTATTAAAATAGATAAAAAAGATAGAAGCTAGTATAACTAGCTTTTAGCTAACGCACTAAGTATAATATAATAGCGCTTTAAAAAGTAAAGAAAATATAAAGCTTAAAGGCCCTAGCTTTAAAAGGCGTACTATACTAGCTAGTTTATAAAGAGGGCCGTAACGCGATTTACCTTAATAAGAAGCACGATATAGGGACGTAGATACTATAAACCGGATATATTTAAGGGGAGATAACTTTTAGCGATAGTTAAAAGTTAAGGTCCTTATACTTATTACTTAAAGAAATATAGATAGGCTTAGCTAAGGCCTTAAGAAAGGTTAATAGCTAAGGCCTGCTAATCTTAGTTTAAGACTTTAATATCGACTACTTACTTTAAGATACTAATACCTAAACCTTTAATAAAGTAGAATAATTCGTTAAGAAGGCTATACGGCTCCGGCTTACGCTAACTACGCTAAAAGGTAAATATATATATTTCTTTTATAAGTATAAGGATAGTATAATTAACCTTATATAAGCTATAGTAAAGATAGCTATATAGTTTATTAGCTTTAACTTAAACCTTATAAGGTTTAATTAAATCTTATAAGTAGTCTCGCTTAAAAAAAGGGTAAGGTTAAAGGAGATATTTACTATATTAAAGAAAAAGGTAGTAAAAAAGAAAATAGTTAAGGCGGAAACCTTATCTTAGCTTAGAATATAATAGCCTACGCTTTATTGCCTATAAAAGATTAATATAGAAGTCGATAGCTTATATAACGACTTAAATAAGATCGCTTATAAAACGGTCCCGTACTAAAAGTAAGTAATTTTAAGGGGTAATACATAGTTTACCTTTAAGGCGGTCTAGGCTACTTAGGCCGCGAAGAGGGCCTAAAGATACTATAAGGGGCACCGGACTTAAGTAAATTAAGAAGCGCTATAAGAGCTAGCTATAGTATAAAAGCGGGCTATACGCAACGCGAGATAAGAGCACTAAAAGGACTTCCTTAAAGAGATTAGCGCGGATAATACTAAGCTATAAAACGTTAAGCGGTAAGCGCGGCAATATAGTAGTCTGCCTTTAAACTTAATATAATTATTACTATTAACTAGTAAGGGCTACGAATACTAACTAACTCTTAACTTTAAAAAGAAGGCTTAACTTTTAGCAGAACGTTTCTTCTTAGCTAAAGCCGCGATACTTTTAAGGCCTCCCCGGCTAGTAGCTAAGAGGGAGCTTATTATTAAGCAGCGAATCGACCTTATAAATATATCTTAAGTAATAAGAAAGATAGCGAGCTAAAAGGCGGTAGGCCTAAATAGGATCCCCCTTACTTTCCTTAAGCTTTATAGCTTAGCGCTCTTAGCTTAGCTAGTAATAATTTTTACGGCTTATATAAAGACGTTGCACTTTCCGACTTAGTTCCGTTTTATAAATATAGTAGTGTTAAGAAAGCTAAGAAAGAAGCCCGGGGTATACTATATTATTAAAGAGTAAAGGCCTATTTCCCTCTTACCGATAATAAGTCAGATCTTAAAGTAGATCTTAGCTTAAAGGCTTGCGATTATAGTAAAAGCGAATAAAGTCCTACTTAAAGAATAGTTTAAAAATAAAAATAAAAGGTCTATAAAGACGGCGATACTTTAAGTAACGGAACTAGTATATGCGATATAAGCTAAAAAAAGAATTATATTATTCTTTAAACTTAATATATAGGGGGCCTTTAATATAGTTAACTATAAGAAACTCTTAAAGGAGCTAACTTTTTAAGGCTACTTTAAGTAGTTTATAAGGCTAGCTTATAGCTTTATAAATAAGCATTACTTAACCCTTTATTTTAATAGAAAAAAAGGCTATATTAGTACGAATTGCTACTAAAGTCTTTTAAAGCTTACCGCTATTTTTAATCTTATTCCTTTACTATATAACGCCCCTTTATAAAAGGTTAGAAAAGCGAAAAGGAGTTTATATTATTAGCGAAGCCGATAATATAAATATCCTTAGCGTCGGCTTAAAAGAGGGGTTAATAATAGCGCGGCTTAAGGCGGCTTAAGAGGTATATACTATATAAGGAAAAAATTCGCGGTAAACTTTAAACCTTTAAAAAGTAAGCTTATATACTTTATAAGAAACTATAAGGCGGTTACGACCCTTATTTACCTTTAAGCTATAATAATTATGCCGGTCTAAAACGCTGAGCTCTTAAAAGTATAAGTAGACTATAAGCTTAAGTAAAAAGCATACCTTAATAAGTTATATACTACGCTAAAAAGGTAAAGCCTAGCTTTAATAAAGCTAGCGGCGTTTATATAAAAATATACTTTACTTAAGGCCTTAGAAGTTTATAGTAAAGTCGTTTAGTCTTTTTTATTATATACTATAGTTACGTTTTATAAGATAACTTTAATAAGCGGAAAGCTTTATAAGATAGCTAGAAACCTAGTATAAGATTTAACCGCTTACTTTTAAATAATCGCGAGGGCTTACTAAGCTACCTTAGTCTACTAGCTTAAGGCCGAAACTTAAGTCCCGCTAATTAACCTTTACTTTAACTAAAAAATAACTTATACTTTTAAGAGACTAAAATATTCTAGAATCCTAAGCTAAATCCGGCGCGTGTTTATATTAATAGCGAGGCTACTTTAGTAATGTAAATAGCAGCTAAGGCGACTTATACCCTTAAGACTACTGCTTATAAAGGGACTAAAAGAGGTACGGTCTTAATTTAGGTTTAGCGAGCTTTAAAAAAGGAAAGAAATAAAATAAATCCTCTTTAAAAAGTAAGCTAAACGGTAAAGCTTTAAAGAGGAGCTTATTAAGCAGTACTAAACTATACTTTACCCCGCTAACCTCCCGCTTAAGTTTAATAAAGCTATAGCGCTTAACTAGCATAAAGCGCTACTTAAGTACTTAAGCTTTACGATTACTTAAATATATACTAGAGTAATAAGCTTTAAAGACTTTTTATTCCGCTATAATATATTTAAAGTAGTATCGCCCTTTTATAACTATAAGTAGCGATTAAATACTATTTACTAGACGATAATAAGCTTTAAGCTTATTAGTAAGGTAAGGGGGACGCTATTATAGCAACTTTATAATATAAGTAAGGTAAAGATAAAGCTTAAAAAGTAAGAGATAGCGGTTATTTTAATTAAATAGTTCTTAGACTTAAGACGCTTATAATAATTTAACCTTATAATATAGCTATACTAAAAGGAGGAGAGAGCGTATATAAGGACCTTAGTAATACTTTAGTTAAGTAAGGGAGCACTTAAATTAAACCGACCCCTTAGCT
>JAPEBW010002168.1:0-14482 GCA_027405785.1 Ophiocordyceps robertsii
TTATAGTATTTATTATATTAATAAGCTATCCCCTTAAGCTAAACTAAGGGGACGATTTAATTAATATACGTCCTTTTTTAACTAAGGCATAGCTAAGGCCGCCGCGTATACCTTATCTTCCCCTTAGTATAGTTATATTACTAAGTTAAATTATTATAGGCGTCTTAAGCTTAAGAACTATCTTATTAAGGTAGCCGCCGTTTTTTATTTTTAAAGCTTCGCCTATACCTCGCCCGTATTACGGAGCCGCTATAGCAATATCCCCCTTATCTTATTAGTAAGCTTATAGCTTATTATCGCGTAGTAAATAGTATCCCGCTATTATCTATAGTTATAAAAAGGCAATATTACTTTAAGTATATTATAGTAAAATAAGAAGTCTTTAAGGCTTATTACTTTAGTTTGTATTTAAGTAATCGTAAAGCTTAAGTACTTAAGCAACGCCTTATACCGGTTAAGCGCTACGGCCTTATTAAACCGGGGCGGTAAGTTAGTAAGGTAAAGCGTAGTCCGGCGCTATTTAATAAGTCCTTCCTTTAAGCTTTACCGTTTAGCTTATTTCTTAAAGAGGATTTCCTTTATTCTTTTCTTTTCTTAAAGCTTACCGGACTTAATTTAAGACTATACCCCTCTTAATACCTCTATAAGTAATAGTCTTAAAGGCGCCGGCCGCCTTAGCTATTATCTACGCTATTAAAGTAGTCTCGCTACTAATATAAACGCGTACTAGATTTAGTTTAAAATTCTAAAGTCTTTTAGTCTCTTAAAGGTATTATTTATTTTTTAGTTAAGGTAAAGGTTAATTAGCGGGACCTAGGTTTTAGCTTTAAGCTAGTAGATTAAGGTAGCTTAATAAGCCCCCGCGACTATCTAAAAGTAAGCGGTTTAATCTTATACTAGTTTCGCGGCTATCCCGCGGGCTTTCCGTCCGCTAAAGTTATTTTATAAAACGTAACTATAGTATATAATATAAAAGACCGGACGACTTTACTATAAACTTCCCGGGCCTTAAGTAAGGTATATTCTTATATAAACGCTATAAGCTTTATAAAAGCTAAGTTCTACTTTTTTAACTTAGCGCGTAGCTTATTAAAGTATGCTTTTTACTTAAGCTTATAGTTTACCTATACTTTTAAGAGCTTAGCGTCTTAGACCGGTATTATTATAGCGGCCTTAAAGTAAATAAGGGTTATAATCGCCTTATATTTTCTTATAAAGTAAATAAGCTTACTTTTTAAAGGTTTAAAGTTTACTACGAACTCCTCCTTTTATATAGCGTATACTTTTTAAGCTACCTTAAGCCGCGCTATTATTAACCCCTCCTTAAAGCTAATATTAAGGATATTTATATTGTTAGCGAAACTAATAATATAAACTTCTTTTAGCTTTTTTAATCTTTCGTAAAGGGGCGTTATATAGTAAAGAAATAGGATTAAGGATAGCGGTAAGCCTTAAAGAACCTTAGTAGTAATTTAAACTAGTATAGCCTTTTTTTATTAAAATAAAAGGTTAAGTAACGCTTATTTATAAAGCTATAAGCTAGCTTTATAAACTACTTAAGGTAGCCTTAAAGGGTAAGCTCCTTTAAAAGTTTCTTATAGTTATTATAATTAACTATATTAAAGGCCCCCTTAATATTAAGTTAAAGGAATAATATAATCCCTTTTTTAGCTTATATTATACATACTAGTTCCGTTACTTAAAGTATTACTACCTTTATAAACCTTTTCTTTTTATTCTTAAACTATCCTTTAAGTAAGACCCCGTTCGCTTCCGCTATAGCTATAAGTCTTTAAGCTAAAATCTACTTTAAGATCTTACTTATCGTTAGTAGGAGAGAAATAGGTCTTTACCCCTTAGTAGTATAGTATACTCCGGGTTTCTTTCTTAGCTTTCTTAGTATTATTACGTTTACGGATTAAAACCGGGTTAAAAAGTGCGATATCTCTATATAAGCTATAAAGATTATTGCTAGCCGGGCTAAGAGCGCTAAGCTATAAAGCTTAAGGAAGCTAAAAGGGATTCCGTTTAAGCCTACTGCCTTTTAGCTCGCTATTTTACTTATTACTTAAGATATATTTATAAGGTCGATACGCCGCTTTATAAAGAGCTTCTTTTTAGCTATAGGCTAGGGAGGTCTTAAAAGCATTGTGGCTTTAGCTAAAAAAAAGCGTTCTACTAAAAGTTAAGCTTTCTCTTTAAAGTTAAGGGTTAGTTAGTATTTATAGCCCTTACTAGTTAATAGTAATAAGTACGCTAAGTTTAAAGGCAGCTTACTACGTAGCTACGCTTACTATTTAATGTTTTATAGCTTAGTATTATTAGCGCTAATCTCCTTAAGGAAGTCTTTTTAGTATTCCTATCTCGCGTTGCGCACGGCTTGCTTTTAGGCCGTAGCCGCTTTTTATAGCGCTTCTTAGTTTACTTAAGTCCTATATCCCTTATAGTATCTCCGGGCCCTTTTCGCGGCTTAGGTAGCTTAGGCCGTCTTAAGGGTAAACTATATATTGCCCCTTAAGATCGCTTACTTCCGGTGCGGGACCGTTATATAGGCGATTTTATCGAGATTATTATATAAGCTTTTTACTTTTACGTTAATCTCTTACGGGCTGCAAAGCGTAGGCTATTATACTTTAAGCTAGGATAAGGTTTCCGCCTTAATCCTCTTTTTTTCTACTTCCTTTTACCTTAGCGTAGCTAACGCCTCTTTTAGCCTTAAGCTTATCTTAAAAAGGACTACTTATAGGATATAGTCGGACTTTATAAGGTTTAAGTTTAAGCTAATAAACTACGCGGCTATCTTTATCGTAGCTTATATAAGGTTAATTGTACTATCTCTATGCCTATAAAAAAAAAATATTCCTCCCTTAGTATAGCTAGCTTAAGCTAAAGCCGCGCGGCCTCCTTAACAAACTATTTTACCCCGTTAAAAGTCCGGTTATAAGCGTCTTAAAGCAAGTAATAAATATTAAAGTCCTTTACTAAAACTATTAAGCCTTAGTTATTAACCTCTTTTAAGGCCTTAGCTAAGCCTATTTATATTCTTTTTAATAGTAAGTATAAAGACCTTAATCTTATACTATTGCTAAAAGTTATCTCTCTTTAATTATATTTAGTTCGCGGTATCTATATTCCCGTATTATGCCTCTTATAAATATATATTACGTTATAGCCTTTTTTATAAACTAGCTAGTATAGCGCGCCTTTTAAAAGCAAGGCCTTTAATCCTTATATTTTCTCTATCTTTTAGAGCGCTATTATATTATACTTAGCGCGGTAGCTAAGGGCTAGTTATACTACCTTATATCTTTTTTATATATTTTAATAAAGGACCTTTAATTTTATATATAAGGGGTCGGGGTAAAGTTCGTCGTTTAAAATAAAGTAATAGCTTAAGTTAGTAGCGATATACTTTATTGCTTTATATATCGCTTAATATTACTTAGGTTAGTGCTTACTATTTATACCTTAGCCGGCGGGGCTAATAGTATCTGCCCGTTCTTCCTTAGCCGCTTAAGGCGTTTCCGCGCCTATAATAAAGTAAGCCTTTAGTCCTTTATAAAGGGGAGGGGAATTTAAAGGTCCGGCTAGCTATAAGTGCTAGTAAAGCATTATAAGCGGTTTAAGTAATAGTCCTTTACCTTTTCTTTAGCTTTTACTACTATAAGATAAGTATAGGACTACGCTAAGTGCTATCCGCTATAAAATACGTAGTTATAAGGGATTTCGCCCTTTTTTACATAGCACTTATCTTCGCCGCTTATATATAAAGTCCCTTTATAGTAAGTATAAAGCTATATTAAAGTATAATATCTAGCGATATACTTATATTTATAATAGTTATAGCACTAAGTAAGTTTAACCGATTTATTATAAAGCTTATATTAAAATATCTAAGCCTTAAAAAATAAGCTTATATCGTATAGCTTATTAACCTCCGCTAAGCTACTTACGCTAATAATAAGAGTTATAGCTATTAAGGTCTTTATTTAAAAGCATATTACTTACGCCTATATAACTTTTACTTTATTAATATTAGCAATCTCCTTAATTAAAAGCGCCCTATTTATCTTAAAAACCCTTATTAAGATATTCTTCGTGATTATTATATAGGCCTTATATACTATCGCTACTTCCGGCTTAAAAACGCTCCTTACTTAGTCTTAGTTTTGCTAATAAGGTCGTGCTACTATATTAAACATTACTATAATATTTTTACTTAAGAGGCGTCTCGCTACTATAGCGGAAGAGATATTAAGCGCTATATTAATCGCTTTAACTATATCTTTTAGCTTATAGTTTAAGATATTTAGCGTCGCTTTTATTAAAACTACTACTAGCTCGCGTTTATACTAAGGCGGGACCGGCTTTATCTTCGCATTATACTATGCCGGCCTTTTAAAGCCTGCTATTACTATTATTTAAGTCCTTTTAAGTCCTCCTCTTAGGCCTTAAGCTTAGCCTTACTTTAGTTCTTTATATATAGCTTCTTTTATCGCGCTTTAAATAGCTTTACGGAGCTTAAAGTCGGCTTATACTATAGTTAACGCGCTCTTAGCGCGCTCCTTAACGCGGAGGAGGGTTTTAACTACTACTTATACTTAGTTAAACTATATATATAGGACTATACCTATAATTTTATTATAAGCCTTCTTTTTATTAATATTACGTATAGTCTAGCTAGGCTACGCGCTATTATCTTATTAAAGTATATTTAGTTCTTTATCTAAGTGCGTAAAGCTTAAAGGCGTCTCGTTACGCTAAGCGCTATAGTCGATATTAGTATAAGGCAAACTACCCTCTTACCCCCGCATCCCTTAGCTACGCTACGATATTATCTTAAGGGGGGTAACCGATACCGCTAAGTTAATTCTTATTATTAGTAAGAGTTTTAAACGCGATACGTACCCGCTATAAGTAAGTATTTAGTTCGTGAAAAAGTTTTTCTTTTAGCTTTTTTATAGTTATTATTAAGTATTACTATATTTAAATTATTTAAAGGTTTTGTTTTAAGGTCGTCCTTTATTAAACTATAAAGAGGAATATTTAAGGTATTGTTTTTAAACCTTAAAAAGCCTTTATCTTAATTTATTATAAGATTATATTTCTTTAAAAAAGGTAGTCTTAATATAATATTATAGCTAATAGCTAAGACGTTAAAAGAATCTTAAAAGTTATAAATCCTAATTATATACTTAAGAGGATTAGTCTTTAGTATAATCTTATTGTTATTATACTTAAAAGGTAATCTTTTTACTAAAAGAAGTATATAAAGCTTATCTTTTCTTTTATAACGTAATTCTAAACGATTTACTATTAAAGGGGAAATATAGCTCCTTATTGCACTATAATCTATTAATATATTAAGGCGATATCCTTTTAATTTTAATAAAAAGGTTATTTTTATACTTTAAGAATTATTATTTAATATAAGTAAGTTCTTTTTACTAAGAAATAGCCTTATTATTTTCAAGCTTTTTAGTTTTTTACTTTATCTACTTACTTCTTAGTAAATCTTAATTCTTTTTGCGGAACTAATTTATTTAAGTTATTAAGCTTTTTAATAGCTTTAAAACCTAAATCTTTAATAATAGCATAATCTTTTATTATAGTATTATTAATAAAAACTCTTTTAGTACAAATTATCTTATTATTTCGTTTAAGGTTATTATGCTTATTTTACTGCTTTTCTAGCTAATCTTTAAATATATCTTTTAAGAATCTCTTTACTTTTAAAAGCATATCTAAATTATAATTCTTATTATAAAGATTATAATTTATCTTAAAATACTTACTATATCGTTTAAATATATCTTTAATAGCTAGTTTAAGAAATTTTATATCTTCTTTAAGCTTATTAGCTATTACGGGCTAGGCCTTAGATTAGGCCCGGGCTGCGCCTATATAACCCTTAATAGGCGTAGTTAATTAACTAGCTAGTAGCTTAGTTAATTCGTTTTCTTTTGCCCTCGCTACCGCCGTCTAACGTAGTAGCTTAATTAAATAGCTACTTTGCAGTAACGAACAGTAGTATAACTACTGCTTTAGCCCCGTTAAGGCCGACCCGTTATATTAGCTAGCTTATTGTTTTTCTTCTTAAGATCGTCTTTATCTTTTATTAAATTAGTAATATATTTAAAAAGAGATATATAATCTTCTTTTAGCTTAATTATCTTATTTATTAAAGCTAGGTTACCGTCTTTAAGGTTTTTGATAGTTATTTCGTTATACTACTTAAAGAGTAAAAGTTATTTAATTTTAACTTAGTTATTAATGTTTTCTTATATAAGTTCCTTTTTATCGACTTTAATATCCTCTTTAAGGTTTTTTATAAAAACTTTAGTATTAATAGTAAGTTCCTTAGTTATTATAGTAGGTTTATTAAAAGTCTTCCTTAGTTTAAAAAACTATCCGCTTTTTTATTTATTAAAGAGGTATATAAAGTAAGTATCTTTATAGTATTTAGTTTAAGATAGCTATTTATATACCTTATCCTTAATAGTAATAACTATATTAAGATATTCTATAAAAGGAGTATAAAGCTTATTACTATTTTCTTTCTTAAAAGAAGGCTTTTTATTTATTTTTTATAAATCAAGGTTTTTTAAATTATAGCTTTTTTAAAATTTTAAAAGTATAACGTTTATATTAAAATAAAAAGCGTTTTTATTATCTTTATAAATAGTATATAAGGAAGTTTCTTACTTATAATTATTCTTAGTGTTAAAAGCATTCCTTTATTAGTTATTTAAGCTTTTAGCTTTTAACTTTATCTTAAGTTTTTCTTTATAAAGACCTTTTATAAGCAAACTAGTCTTAAATAAACTAAAAGTCGGTATAATAAGCTTAGCGTTAATTTCTTTAGTATCTTTAATTAAAGGTAGTAGTAAAGTATATCGCGGATTATAAGCTAAAAAAGCATTATTCTTACGAATAAGTATATTCCTTCTTTTAAAGGAATTCCTTTTCTTAATATAATCTCTTATAATATAGCCTTTTTTTATATAGTTAAAGCATTAAATAGCTTTCTTAGTAGGCTTTAGCGGGCTCGCTTTAAAGGTATCTAGGTTTATTATATTACTTAAGTCGCGCTATTACTTCTTAGTATTTTTTATAACCCCGCTAAGAGTTAAATAGTGCTTTTTTCACTACTAGCGTTTATACTACTTATCGTCTATTTAAACCGCTAAACTAATATAGTTTAATAGCGTCTTTAGCTTATTTAAGCGGTAAATTTTATCTTTAACTTCTTCTTTAAAACTTTTATAGAAAGTCGCTATAAAAGCATTATCTTCCTATTTTAGCTTAAAAGTTATTTATCTAAATCGAGCTATATAAGCCGAAAAAGATATAACTTACTTAAGGCTTTTCAATTTATACTTTGCTAATCGTTACTTATTTATAATTTTAAACGTTTTTTATAGAGCTTCTTTAAAGTTATTAAAATTCTTAAAAATATTCTTCGTCTTAAAATTCCTATCTTTAAGACTATTATCTATATAATCCTTAAGAATCGGTTTAAACTATATTGCTATTAAGCCTTATAAGTAACTTAATATAAATATAACCTTTACTACTTTTTAATTTATTATAATAAGATAAAACTAAAAATAAGCTTTAAAAGAAGTAATAAACTCTTATAGCTTAGCTAATTCTTTAGTATAAGGTTTAGGAGCCTTAATCTTTAAAATAAAACTACTATTTATAAAGCTTATTAAAGGATAAGAAAGCTTTAAATATCTTAAACTAGCTTATAGCTAATTAGTTAGCTATAATATTATAAAAGTAAATATTTTTCTTTTATTTATTATAATTAAATAAACGTAATTATAATAAATACATTTTTCTTACTTAATAGCTTAAAGAACTTACTAAGTATATAAATACTAAGTATATAAATACTAAGTATATAAATACTAAGTATTCTTTATTAGAGCTATAAAGTTCGTAAAGATTTTTATAAGCTAGTTTTATATTGCGGAACCCTTAATATTTCTTATATACTAAGTAATAAGGCTTAATTTATTTAATTTAAATTTACTAGCTAAAAAAGGAGAAGAAGACTTAATACTAACTTCTAAACTAAATAAAGTAAGGGTATCTTATTATATAAATTTCTCGTATTAAAACTAGCTAAAGAAAAAGAAAAAAGAAAAGGAAAGGAGTTTAGAGAAGGAAGAGGAAAGACCTCCTTTTATACCTTTTTAAAGCTACTAAAAGGCTTTTCTTTTATATACTTTTATATGCTTTTATATACTAATCTATAACTTATACTTTATATTACTTAAAAGGTTATTAAACTACTTTTTAAGCTAATAAAAATAGCTTACGCTATTTTTATTACTAGTTATAAGTAATATACGCTTTATTACTTATAACTAGCTTTTAAGACTAAATATCGTTATTTTAAAACCTTTTATAAGATTTTATCTTTTTTTAAAAGTAGGCCTTTTACCTTAGCTTTATATAAGGTATTAGTCGATTATATAAAGTATTAGTCGATCTTTTTAATACTAATCTTATTATTAGCTAAAGCTAACTTAAGCTAAATATAGGTATATTTAACCTATACCGCTTATATTTAATACTAACCGTTTTTAACTATTAAGCTATATTATCTCTCCTTATAACTACTAGTATTTACTTTAATAATTATAACTTATAACTAGTAGTATTTACTTTACTAGTTACTTCTTTATATTTAGCGGTATTTACTTTACTAAATATTAGTACTTTTAGTACTTAGGATTATTAATAAAATAAGGTTTCCGTTATATTCGCTAAGAAGATCCTTAAGAAATTTAGCTAAGAAGTTATTAAAGCTATAAAAGCGCTATAGCTAATAAGACTTAAAGTTCTTTATAACTAAAAAAGTTAAGAACTTATAATAAATACTATAAAATAGCTTTACTAAACTAGTAGCCTTAATTACTTATTAATAAGCACTTAGCCGGATATTATATATATAGTAAATAAGCTTTTTAAAGCTAGTAATAACTTAATATATAATTATATAGCGATTATAAAAATACTATAGCATTATATTAAAAGCACTTTAAACTATAAGGTTATAATAAAAAGGAAATACTTAATTAAGGACCTTAAGCTCCGTATATATATAAATACCTCCTTTATTAATAACTAAAGCACGTATTACTTTATAGCGGGCTATATTATATTCCTTAGCGATAGGCCTATCTTTTAAAAAAGTAAGAAGTAAATAATTATAGCGACTTTATTAATAAAGACGGAGTTTATAAACCTTATACCTTTAAATATAGTAGTAATATAGCAATATTAGCTATTAATAAAGCTAGGCTAGCTATAGCTAAGTTTATTTATAATCTTTATAAATAGCTAAAATATAAAGCTTATAATACTAAATAAAAATAACTTAGCTAAGACTAAGTATATTAATATCTACTATAAATAAATTATTTACTATACTAATAAAGGCTTTTTTTAGCTAGTATAAGTATAAACTAATAAGATAATTACGGATAGCTTTATAAAAGGTCTTTTAAAAGAAATATATAATTAATTTATTTAGTAGCTAAAAATAAAAAAGCGGCTAAATAAAGCTTTAAAGGGCTTTTATATAAATAAGGTAATATATAAGCAGAATAGCTAGTTATAATTAGTTAAGATTAAAAAACACTAAAGCTAAAGTAATATATAAAGGAGAGGCTATATTATAAGGCTTTATATATATATACGCCCTATATATAGCTAAGGGGAGGTATTATAAATATAAGGAGTATAAACGCTAAGGCCCTATACTTAATTCACTGCGAGAGCCCTAGGCGTAGCCCTAGCCCTTATTTGCAGGGGTTAGCCATATATATATAAGGGCACCCCTTCGTATATATATTCCTTCCTAGCTAGCTAGACACCATCATCATCTTCCAGAGCTCCCTCTTTCCACATGTACATACATACACGTCGAGATTGTACACGTCGAGATACACGTCATCGAGTTACCTCTCTAGCTCCCGCCTCGGAACGGGCTTAGCTCAGCCGAACCCCGACCGTCCATCCAACCAGTCTCGCATTCAGGTCAGTGCGCTCGCAATGTTTCGCCTTGGAAACGCCCGCCTCCCCGTCCATCGTTCCTCCGTCGCCTCCCGCCCCTGTGCAACGGCGCCGGGGCTTTCGGATCTCGCAGCCTGGGGTGGACCCCGTGTGTTGTCGTTGCGACTTGGGCACCTACACGACGCTGTCTCTGCACTCTCCAGGGCAATGGCACAGCCGATGGCCATGGGCCACGAGGCCACCAAGGACATGGATGGGCCCGAGGACATGGGCCCGAGGACAATGGGACGCCATTCATCCCATCCCGACGCATCGTATCCATCATCACCATGAGCACCAGCCCCGAGACTACCCGCTGCCCCGGCCTCGTGGCCTCGGCCCCCGAGACTGCCTCCTCGGACCCGCCACTGGGGCTGTCGTTTCCCTCCTTCCGTCGGCCAATTAGCCACCTGCCATCGAAACACCACTCCTTGGGATACTAGGTACCTACTCTTTCCCCGGCGGCAGCGGCTACCGGCCACCTCACCTAACATTCGCCACCCATCTTTCTTCTTAGATGTACGTGTTGTTGGGCATCAACATGCCGCTGCCTACTCCACCAAGCAGCAGCCGGTCATGACACCCTTCCTCCTCTGACTCTTTATTCGACCTCGAGCTGTTCCACTCTGCGTGGCAACGAAACACGCTGTCGTGCGACTCGGCCACCGCCGACATCAACAGCCCCGGGGGGGGTCCCCAACCTCGGCCACCACAGAATAAAGTGCGTAATTGCCCTTTCGACATACATACGACTAGAATTGGAACATGCCAAGACTGATTGGCTGGATCATGGGGGGCAGCCAGCTCCGTGCCGTACGGCATTGGTAACCCGGGTCGATTGTGCCGTCATACTGGGCCGGCTGCGACGGTCTGCGTTTCGCATTGGCTGTCACAAGCCCGCACCCCCGACGAACCCATCCGCCCATACCCTGGACGCCCTTCAGCACTAGGGCTGCCTCCGCGGCCGCTGCCTTGTCCTCGTCGAAATTCCCCGGTCCAAATTCGACGGTGATCGCCAACGTACTCGATCGGCCGACAATCTCAAGCACGTTTTCAACAGCAAACGCCACGGCCGCCGACAACAAATCTTTCACAATCACTTCAGCTACCGGGTTGGACCATCATTGGCACCCCCAAGATGGCAAGGCGGGGGAGGAAGCCTCGCTCGGCCATGCTGGCAGGGGTAATGCTGCTCTCCGAGACGGCATCGGGCAAGATAGTGAGCCTCTCCAGCGTGGAGGCAATATCGTCGGCACCCTTCGGCTGCAAGGCGGCCTACAACACGCCGATCCTGGGATGCAGCGTTGGCGACTTTTCCACAAAGTCGTGCTCCCGGTTGTGTCTGCGGAACATCGACAACATCCAGGCCACCATCCAAACAATGTGCGGCGGCACAACGGCCAGTGAAAACTCGTTGCTGTCTCAAGCGCAAAAGGGCGGTCTTTCCTCTGCCCTGTGCGGGACGGGATCGATTCCAGAAAGCTCGGTAACGGTCACGACGTCGCGGTCAATATCCGCCATGCTTAGCTCTGCGACGCCAACGTTCAGCTCCACGACGCCGACGTTCAGCTCTGCGACGCCGACGTTCAGCAGTACGCCTAGTGCCACGAGAACTGTGGCTCCTACCTTGTTGCCCTCGAGCACCACGCCGAATACCAGCATCGTGGCGCTCCCCAGCAGCAGCCGCGCCTCGCTGGAATCCACGGTCAATCCTCCTCGCCCACCGCAACCGTCGGTAGGCTCGGAAACGTCGACATCGTCCGAGGCCCAAAGACCAACGCCCCCGCCAGGAAGCGGGGGAGGAAGCGGGGGCGGCAGTCCCTTTGACTTCATTACTGGCGCGTCGCCCGCGTCCAAGAACCAGTTATCAGTCATGGGCATTGTCGCTGGCTGGGCTCTGGCTGCACTGCTGGTGCAATAGCAAACATGCTGGCGGGGGCCCTGTGGCAGACACGGCACTCAATCGAGCATTGCAAGGATGAAGCCAAAGCAGGAGACGACTGCTTACTCGCCGGCGTGGAGGAGATATGGCTTGGACGAATCCGCGGCATACGGCGCGCTGAGTGGAAGAGTCCGTCTTGGCAGGGCTGACGGTTTGGCCAATGGACTTGTCTCGGCGCAGGCTCATTCGCTGTCGCAAAAGAGGGGAGAAGTGTCCGTGAGGTGAGGGCGAGGAGCAGGGCCTGAACTTGTTGACGAAATACCACGCTTAGATAGTCGAGGTTGGAAGCTGATTCGTATCTGTATGTAATTCTCTAATATCAAGGGCCTGCCTCTCACTCGGGTCTGTCGAAGGCGTCACGCTGCAGCGAGAGCTTTTCTGAGGCCGAGGCTGGTGGTTGAAAGTGCAGAAGCTGGCTACGAGGCAGAAAGGGGGTGCAGAGAAGGGCGGTTGGCCAGCGGTAGGTGTATTGGGCCCCACGGCCTGTTGGCAGGCCTTGTGGCACCAAGGAAATTCGACATGTCTTACGTCGATGCACGTGCAATGGGCATGCGGCATCTGTTGGCCGGGTCCGTGTTGGGGAGGCACGGCCAGACGAGCAAGGGAGAGACAAGAGGCTTTCCTGGGGGTGGGCGGCGGCTCATGTGAGAGGTGGCGTCGACGCGAGCATCATGTTGTCAACGACGAGAGGGAGGGGGCATGGAGCCAACCGAGGACCATTGATGGAGTTCTCTTGGACAGGGCGGGAGAAGAGCGGGTTGAGCCCATAGGTTTACGGCATGTTTACAGCGCCAATGTATGTATGATGTGCTGTACTGTAGATGGGGCGGATCTGCCCATGAGGAGAGCTGGCGGAGAGAGAGAGAGAGGGCTGTCTTGCGCCGTAGCCGAGGCCTGCCATCTATCTGTGCCTACCCACCTCATGCCGCGTGCGTGTGGGATGGCATGCGAGACGTGGGGATTGGCGGGACGGAGGACATGACGTTGCGATATGCAGGCCACGGGGCAAGAGGGACAGCGGCGAGGCCATGTACATACTGCATGTATGTATGTACAGACTACGGATATGTATGTACAGAGTAGAGTAGGTACCTAGGTATGTATTCGTGCCTACCCATTCGTACCCATCCGTACTTGCCTTGCCTCCTACCTGGACAGAGTGCTTGGATGACAGCCGGCGGCAAGTCAGTCGGTGAGAGACGACCTGGGAGCTGAGGCCTTTGCTAGCCACACGGAGCATGGTCGAGCGTACCAGATGCAGGACCGGCATGCATTAGTGCCTACTCAAACGCCCTCGACGCGTGCCCGACTCGGATGCTGGCAGCACACGGGTCAAGGCCAGCCACGACGCCTCCATCGAGCATCTTGCATGAACCAACGACAGCTCTGTTCTCCCATGCCTCGACAGTTGTCGTAAATGACGGCCGGTCTCGACCTCTTCGTCGTTGGAATAAGCCATCCGCCGCCCCCCATGTTTTCTTTTTCCCCTCGTCTCACGATATTGACGACGGGTTGATTGATTGATTGCAGGCGGTGTGTGCGTGCTCTCTCGGTCTGGATGGCCCCTCCTTCCACTGCCGCGAGAGAAGAAAGTCGCGGCAGGCTATGCGACGCCACTGTGACCGGGGGTCTTTCTCTCTCCTTCTTGTCGGCTGCAATGGATGGCAGAGGTGGCGGCATCGTCGTCTTCCTCGTCTTGTTGCATATGGCTTCGTCATGTGTTACCGAAGAGGTGGACTTGGGCGACACAAAACACCCCTCTTGACAAAGTACGAACCATGTACATCAAAGCAGAGCAGAGGCGGAAGAGATGTGCTTTTGAGTCGGGACCTGCCTCGCGTCCCTACCAAGGCATGTAAGCCACGCAGGCTGCGTCTTTGACTGCCTCCCTCCCTTTCCCCATGTGGGCTCAAGGTGGCGGCCGACGAGGCGTACATAGAACAAGGCGCAGAAGCCAGCCGCGGGAAGGGGGAGGGGGCGCTTGCGGGCGCTTCTGCTGCAGTGCCGGAGCTTGAGCGTCGTCGTCGTCCATTGATGGCCCGGCCTTGCGTTATACCGGCCACTCAGCCCCAGGAGGAGAGAGGGAGGCCATCCGTCCCCGCTGCCATCGACAGCCAAGGCCCTGGATGATCGGCGGCCATCTAGGGCTTGTGGCCGCCCTCATGCCGAGATATTGCCTTGGGTTCGCCATGTAGTCCACGCGCGGACCCGGGGCTGTCTTGGCTGGGCCTAGTGCTGGCAGTTGAAACTCGTAGCAGAAGAATAAACAACTTGTTGGTCTATTGTGAGTTGCCCTTCGAGAGGCCCCCGCGGCCCCCAGTTTTCAGCTTGTCCCTCCACAAGAATAAACTGGGGGCGCTCGGAGCTTGAGTGGGAGCATGGACAAAGTATGTATGTACTACCTACATACCTACCTAGGTAGGTAGATAGGCAGGCAGGCAGGCAGGCTTGTACTGGGCAGGTAGCTTT
>JAPEBW010002169.1:0-14479 GCA_027405785.1 Ophiocordyceps robertsii
GATATTTACTTATAAGAATCCTTATAATATTAAATAAGAAATAAGGATACTAATAAATAGATTTACGAATATAAGGAAATTCTTCCTTAGCTATAAGTTAAATATACTTAAGGATCTTAAAAGCACTTACTAGCGCGAAAGAAATAGGTTTAACTTTTAAAAAGGCGAGGGCCGATTAGCTATACTTTATACGCACTTAAAGGATAGTTTAAGACGCCTTAGCTATTTATTAAGGGCTTGCTAAGGCCGTAAGTTATATTTATAGACCGCTTAGTAAAGGCGGATATATTATAGGCCTTATAGCGCTTACTAAGTTAAAAGAGAAATCCGCTTAAATAGTTAAGAATATAAGCTAAGGTCTTTTAGCTTAAAGGAAAAGGAACCTTTAAGATTATATACTTATTAATACTAAAGCTAAAGCGGGTATACCTTATAACTTAAGAAGGAACTATAGTAAAGATTAATAACTATTTAAAGGATAAAGAGTATAATATAAAAAGAGCTTAGTTAAATACCGATAAAAGCTTGAAGAAAACCGTAATTTATATTATAATAAACTTAGTATAAAAGGCTAATAAAGTATATAAATTTTATAGCAAAGCATTCCCTTTTAAAAATAAGCTTTACTAATACGTTAAAGATAAACACCCCCTTAACTTTAACTAAGATATTGCTATATAAAGATATAGCTTAGTATAGTAAGTAGTTATTTAAAAGCTATAAAGCGTTTAGATAGTTAAGGCTTCCCTTAATATCTAGCTATTAAACCTTAATAAGCTGTTATAATTTACCTATATACGCTTACTAGTTTATAAAAAAAAAGGGCCCGGAATAAGTATTAAAGCCTATATAGATATTAAGGTAGACTAAAGCTTTATTTAAGCCGACTTAGTAAAAACCTTTTAAGATATAACTATAAACTCCTTTTAACGAATTCCTATTTAAGGAGTAAGAAGAATAGCTACTATTAAATAAGTAGAAATTACCGCGTATATACTAAGAAAGCTAAATAGTAGCTTTATAATTATAAAAGTAAGGATTAGCGCTTAAACAATAAAACGCTTAGCGGCTAATATATTACTTAGCTAAGACTTTTTAATTCCTTATTAAGGGGACCTTATTAACTTTATATTAGTTTTATAAATCGGGGCTTATAAAGGGATCGAAGCTAAAGTTAAAATAGTTTAACTAAAACTAGTAATATATAAGTAAGTAATTCACTTAATTACTACGACGATTTTAGCTAGTTTTAGCTACGCCTTACTTATATAAGTCCGGGCGCCGCTATTAAAGCATAATATAATATTTTTCCCAGATAACCTTAAGCTTGCCTAAATAATAATATAAGATTATAAGAACTTTATAGCGATAAACTATTTTAAAGAAGTATTACTATTTATACTTATATATATCTTTATTTACACTTACGCCCTATTTTAAAAATACGTACTAACGCTAGCCCGCCCCGCTAACTTATAGTGCCCGCGCCTAGCAAGTACCCGTACCTTTTAAATAATGCCCGCGCCTATACACACGTAGGCCACACACGCAGCCCACACACGCAGCTAGCACGCAGCGCTCTCGGCCATAGCTTAATTCGCTTAAAAAACGCATCTTTAAAGCTCTTATAAGATGCGCGCATAACGCGGCCCGTTAATTAATCCGGCGCTATTAATGCCCTCAACGCCGCCCGAGGGTCTTATGTGTGTGCGGGCGAGGGTCTTGTGTGTGTGCGGGCGAGGGTCTTGTGTGTGTGCGGGCGAGGGTCTTGTATGTGTGCGGGCGAGGGTCTTGTGTGTGTGTGGGCGAGGGTCTTGTATGTGTGCGGGCGAGGGTCTTGTGTGTGTGTGGGCGAGGGTCTTGTGTGTGTGCGGGCGAGGGTCTTATGTATGTGCGGGCGAGGGTCTTATGTGTATGTAGGCGAGGGTCTTTAGTAAGAGCTTTAAAGGTGGTGAGAGCTTTAAAGGTAGTAAGAGCTTTAAAGGTGTAATGTATATACGTGTGTAGGCGCGGGCGGGCGCGCGGGTATTTAGAAGGTATAGGTACTTACTATACGCGGGCGGTATAAATAGGCGGGGCGGGCTAGCGTTAGTACGGATCTTTAAAATAGGGCGTAAGTGTAAATAGAGATATATATAAGTATAAATAGTAATACTTTTTTAAGGAACTACTAGTACTCCGCTAAGGCTAAAAAGTAAGGATAATTATAGACCTTAATAAGTAGTTTTAGCTATATAAGGAGGTCGATATTATTACTTTTTTAGCAGAAGCCTTTATAGAAAATCTAGATAAAATAGACCTTATTAAGGACTTTTTATAAAAGGATCTTATAGTAAACTATAAACTTAAAATCGGCTAAATAAAAGACCTACTTAAACTTACTATTAATAAAGGCGTTTAGATTTATGCTAAAGACTTAAAATACGTATTAAAAGTCTTAGATATCTTTTAATCGTTTCCCTGCCTTTAAAAGGATAAGGGAGTAATATATATAGGTAAATCTAAATATATACGTATTCTTTTAATAAAAGGATAGCAATATTAATAGGTTATATTAAGATTATACTTATTAAGCAATAAAAATAAAAAAGTAGTTAATATAATATTCGGCTAGCTAACTATATAAAGCCGATTAAAATAAGTTTATAAGCTAACCTTATTTATAGCGCTAGTATTTATAGTATAAAAGACGGTAAATAAAAAGAAAAAGGGATTATTAGTCGTAGACTTATAGCGGATTAACGCCGTTATTACCTTAAACGCTTACTTAATACCCTTTTAAAGCAATATAATTAAACGCCTTTAAGAAAAAAAGTTTATTAGTGCGGTAAACGTATAATCGTTTTTTTACTAGTTCTTAGTTTATTAAAACTACTAAAAAAGGTTTATAGTTATAAGCTATCGCGGGCTAAAAGGATTATTAATAATACTTATAAGCTTAAAAACTCCTTAGTATACGTTTAAAAGTTTATCGATAACGTCCTTTATAGATACTAAGAATACGCGGCGGCTTATATTAACGATATTATTATTTACTTTAATACGGCCGAAGAATACCTTTAATATTTAAAGGCTATATTCCGCGCTTTCTATAACTATAATATTACTTTATTTAGACTAAAGTCCTTCTTAGTATACCTATTTATATAGCTCCTTAGATTTTAAGTAAACGCTATTAGCTTAATAAATATAGATAAACGCATATAAGCCTTAAAGGATATCGCGTTTTTAAAGAACCTTTAATAGCTTAAGAAATAAATCGGCCTTACTAAGTAGCTACGCTATATAGTTTTATATTTCGCTAAAAAGGTCGATATCTTATAAAAACGAAAAACGGAGTTACTTTAAGTAAGATAGAAAGAAGGAG
Source organism: Ophiocordyceps robertsii (assembly GCA_027405785.1). Lineage (NCBI taxonomy): Eukaryota > Fungi > Ascomycota > Sordariomycetes > Hypocreales > Ophiocordycipitaceae > Ophiocordyceps > Ophiocordyceps robertsii. Next base: position 3,368 of record JAPEBW010002169.1, read on the forward strand.
TTCCCTTAAGGGGCTAAGGATAAGCTTAATACGCCGCGAAAGCTGCTTTTTAGCCTACTCCGGAAGACGAAAAGGCCTTTACGATTTTAACTAAGAAACTTACTAAGCTTTAAACGATTTACTACTTTAACCCCGCTTAATAACTATTTATTTAAATTAATATATCTTAAGAATATAAAGTAGCGGCTATAGCTTTTTACTTAAAAGAAAGCACGGAATAAGATAAAAAGACGCTACTAGCCTAAACTAAGGTCTAGCTTATTATTTACTTAAGCCGCGCCCTTTAAAGCGGAGAACCTTAATACTAGCCTATAAAACTTAAAGTAGCTAGTTTAGTATAAGTAATATATAAGTTATATACTATAATACTATTTATAAGAGCGCTATAAGTAATTATCTTTACTAACTATATAAGCACTTATAAAATCGTATACTAAGAATCCTTATTCTCTATTAATATAAAATTTAATAATAAGCTAGTTTTTATATCTTTATACTTAAGCTAATTCTTACTTAAGGTATACTATATCCTAAGCATTAAAAACGTTATACTAAAAGCGCTCTTACGTTTGCTATACTAAGATAATAAGCCGGTATCCTTAAACTAAAAAGGGGAATTAAAACGTATTTAAGAAAACGAGATAACGGACTGTATATTTCTTTATGCAAAAGTATTAATTAAAGAGTATTACTATTTACACTTATATATATCTCTATTTACACTTACGCCTTATTTTTAAGATACGTACTAACGCTAGCCCGCCCCGCTAACTTATAGTGCCCGCGCTTAATAAGTACTTATACCTTTTTAATAATACCCGCGCCTATATATACGCAGCTTATATACGTAGCCTATATACGCAGCTAGCACGCAGCGCTCTTAGCTATAGCTTTATTCGCTTAAAAAACGTATCTTTAAAGCTCTCGTAAGATACGCGTATAACGCGGCCCGTTAATTAATCCGGCGCCCTTTATACGCTTAACGCCGCCTAAAGGTCTTATATATATACAGGCGAGGGTCTTATATATATACGGGCGAGGGTCTTATATATATACAAGCGAGGGTCTTATATATATACGGGCGAGGGTCTTATATATATAAGCAAGGGTCTTTAATAAGAGCTTTAAATATAGTAAGAGCTTTAAAGGTAGTAAGAGCTTTAAAGGTAGTAAGAGCTTTAAAGGTAATAAGAGCTTTAAAGGTAGTAAGAGCTTTAAAGGTATAATATATATACGTATGTAAGCGCGGGCGGGCGCGCGGGCATTTAAAAAGTACGGGTACTTACTAAGCGCAGGCACTATAAGTTAGCAGGGCGGGCTAGTATTAGTACGTATCTTTAAAATAGGGCGTGAGTATAAATAGAAATATATGTAAGTATAAATAATAATACTTTAATCGAATTACCGCTTTATTAAAAAATAATTAATAGATATATATAGGATATATAGTAAGTAAAAATTATAATATAGCTTAGCGATAAGGATAGTATCTTTAAACTTTAATTCTTTTAGTTATAAGGGTTGCTATACTTTACGGAGAACGACGGACGCCGGAGACTATATATCCTTAAAACCTACGCTACGAGATTGTCGAAAACGCTTATACTAAATATTTTTATACCGGCCGTACTTATATATAGTAGGATTTATTTAAAAGCTTCTTAATCTTATAGCTTAGAATTAAGGAGTAAATAGGTATAGAAGAGAGCAGGCTTATAGCTATAAGTAAGGGGATTATAAAGATGTAAAGAGTATGCGAAAAGGTAAAAAAATAGGTAAGATATGTATATATAAGGTTAATAATCTATTTAAGGTAAAGGGGGGACTAAGGCTTCCTTATATAGACAATTCCTAAGCTATAAGTAACTTAAGTGATTTAAAAAAGAGCCCCCTGTTTAGCGCAGTTATATATAGTAGGCTAATAGCTGTTGTTAGGTTAATATTGTATTTATAAGCCTAGGGATTAATCCCGCAAGGAATATAAGGTGGCGTAGCGACTTAGCACGGATTATACATATAGTCTCTATATATACCTCTTCCTAATCTGCTTATATCTTGCTTATATGTAGGTAGAATAATACAAGGAAATATTTATAGTATGTAGACTTGTATAGCGGATTTAGTATATATTTTAGCGTATTTATATCATGTGTTATTTATACTATATTTAGCCTATAGGCTGCGGGAGAGCATATTTTACTCCCTTATACTTAGAGATATATAAACAAGGTTATAGATAGCTATAATACCTACTACTATAACTAAACCGATTAAGATAAGACGCTAAAGTAGCTTATCTTAATTTAAAGCTTATTAGTTTTATACTATATAATAGTAATAAACTTTATTATTAAGCTCTTAATAGTCTAAGCCGAATAATCCCCGTAAAAAGATTTAATAAAGAACTTCTTTAATACCTTACTAACTATAAATAATAAATTCTTAAAAATATATCTCCTTATCTTAAGCAATAACTAGTTTATAGCGAAAGACTAAGTATAAGCGTTATATACTAAGCTACTCCGCGCTAACTAAGGGATTTTAAAGGGGATAATATCTAACTAAGATATAAAGTTTACTTTAGTATTTTAGCAGACTTTATAATAAGCTTTTAAATCGAAGCTTTTTATATTTACCGCTTAATACTTTTAAACTAACGGCTTATTAAAAGGCGAAACTAAACTATAGAAATCGCGCTATAATTCGTTACTGCTAATTTCTTAAACTTATGCTAAACTAATATATTAGTCGCCTTTTAGTTTAGCCTTAGTAATTCTTTTTCCTTAGTAATTTACGCGGCCCTTAATAAGCTTATTATAAAAATAAAAATAGATAACGGCCTTTAGTTTTTTAATAACTACTTATACTTACGAAACTAGGAGGTCTTATAAGAAAAAGCTAAGTTAGCTATTACTTATACTTAAGCTGCTATAAAGGATAGATATAATAAGAAATACCGCCCGCTAAAATTTAAGCTTAGTAATTAAGTCTAGCTATAGCTTAGTAAAAGCTATTATATCGTAAATAGTAAACTAATAAAGCTTTAAAAAAGACGTCCTAAGCTATTTAAAGTTACTACTAAAGTAAGATAGCTTATATACTAGTTAAATATAAAAAGGTCTTTTAATATCTATTTTATTATTTTAGTAGTATAACTACGCTTAGCGGATAAGCTAGTTATACGCTTAAGATTAATTTAAGATAAAGGAATACTTTACTTAAATAAGTAAAAAGTAAAACGAATTTTATAAAGCTATATAATAAAGAAAGGCGGCGGAAAGCTAAAAAAGGAGTTCTTTATAGCTTAAAAAGACTAGCTAAGTAGCAATAACTTATAAGTAAATAAAAAAGCGGTCTTTTTACTAAAGATTGTAAAAGCCTTTAAAAAAGTATAAAAGGAGGTAGCTACTTAAGTAATTTAGATAAGAGTATAATACGCGGCCTTTAAAACTTAATATAAAACTTTTTAACTAAGAAAATTAAGTAGTTAAGCTTAAGTATAAGACTTAAAAGCTACTATAAGTTATAAGAAACTATAACTTACTATACTTAAGGTAATTAGTTATTTTAATAATAATATACTACCGTTTACCTTAAGTAATAAGGCCTTTTTAGCCTTATAGTATACTTATTTAAATTCTCTCCCCTGCTTACCCTCTTTCTTTTCCTTTCCTTTTTTTATAATTATATTTCCCTTTACTACTAGCTATAGCCCGCCGCACCTTACTTACTCCTATATATATAACTTTCTTTACTTTAAGCTTATAATTTTTATACTTTTATTTTAAGTCCCTTTATTGTTTAACGTCTTTTATAGCTAAGACTAGCTATTCCGTAACTACTTTTTTAGCCCGCTTTCCTATAAGCTTTTATGTTTTTAATATAAAAAATATAAGTAAGCGCTTAAGCTTTATAAAAATAAGGCGGCTATCCTCTATAGCTTTAAGTCCCTTAATAAAAGTTAAATCCTTTAAGTTTAAGCTTTTATATAAACCTACGCTGCCTTTTATAGCCGCGCTTAAGCTAATAGATTTAACTTAAACTATAGCACTATAAAGGATAGCTTATACTACCCTCTTTAAATACTTAACTTAAACGACTTACTTCCCGGCCTTATACTATAGCGTAGTTTAAACGGCTAGTTTCGCGGTAACTTAGCTATACCTCTTACTTAGCTCTTACTATTTAAAAGCCCCCGCTACTTATATATATTTTTAAGGTATAGCTAAAAATCTTTATAAGTAAAATAACTAGTTAATACTTAACGCCCTTAAGTTAGCTAACCTCGCTATAGTTTTAAGATTTATAATAGCTACTATAACTAATAAAAACCCGGTTTAGCTAAACGACTAAAACAATATCCGCGCTATTCTTAACTATATAGTTAAGGCCTAGCTTAACTAGTTTATAGCTAGGTTTATAGCGGCGTTTTAAGCTACTATAGCTAAAACGTTATCTTACTTTATACGCGGTTTAGCCTATGCTATAAAATCCCCTTCTTAGCTTATAGCTATTATAAGCTTTAAGGACTTATTTAGTCCCGCTTAGCAAACGCTCTTTCCGCTTACCGCTATACTTAGCTTAGCTATATAAAGGTATATAAGCGCCTTATTATAGTTTATCCGCCGTCCTTCTTTAACCGAAAGAGATAGCGATAACTAGCCTTATAATATATTCCGCCGCCCGATCTTATAAAAGCCGCTAGTAATAACTAATATAGTCCTTAATAAGCCTAGCTTTATAAGCCTATACTTTAGCGACGAGATTATAATAATTAAGAGTTTCTACTTAGCTATAAACTATACTAAGTTTTACTTATAGGCTTACGAAAAGCCTAAACGCGACTTAACTTTAACTTAAGCAATAAAATTCCTAGGCTTTTATATCCGCTTTATTAGCCGTATTAACTACGCGCTTTATATTCTCGCTTTTAAGGGCCTTTTTATAAAAAGGTTTTTTAAAACTATTAAGTATATTTAAGACCTTAAGAGTAAATAGTTAGGTATTAAAGCTATTAAGGACCTTATTACCCGCTTTTAAGCGGGAATATAAATATTTAATACCTTAGTGCTAACTATACTTATTAATATTAGTAGGATAGCTTACCCTTAACTTAATACTTTTTAATAGCTAAACGCGCGTTAATTAGCGGAAAGGCGTAAGTAATAGCGCTATATAAAAAAGATAATAAGTTTAAAAGCCTAGCGATAAAAAGCAAGGGATAATTATAATAGCGGTAGTAAGTAAGATATAATATCTTACTTATAAGCGGCTTATAAGGCTAGTAAGTAGTATGGGAAATTTAGCAGAGGATTAAAAACGATATAAAAAAGTAAGTAAGATAATAATATAAGATAAGGCTTAAATAAAGCTAGTTTCTTATAATATATCCTACTAAGAAATTTAAGTATTCCTTAGCGCGGAGACTCCTTACTACTTAATAAGTGCTTAGACGTATACCTTAAAAGAAAGTCGGAAAACTTTACTATAAGTTTTAGCTAAACGCGCTAATTGCCTTAATAAAGATAAAGACGCACGACTAAATATAAAGCAAGGATTTATAATAAAAGCCGCCTACTAACTATCTTAAGCTACTTAGCTACTATCGGCTAAATAGGCCGAAAAAACTATTAAAAGGATAAGGATAGCATACTATTAATATTGCGTAAAGACGTTACTATAAAGCTATTACTTAGCGCCCCTTTTACTTTATTTTTACTTTAAACTAATAAGGACGTTAGCTTTTCTTTTTTACTTAAGGGAGTTATTATAAAATTTAAATAGCTATGCTTAAACTCCTTACTTAACTCTTAAGGAGCCTTTTAAAACCCCGCGATAAAAACGCTTAAAGCACGCACTTTAAAAGCTCGCTTAAGGAGATATAATAAATATTACTAGTCGGACCCCGCTAAGGTTTTTAAGATATAACTATAAAGGGTTAAGAGCCTACTTAACTATAGTTTATAATATTTAACTATAGTTTATAATATTTTTAACTATAAAAGATACCGTAAAAACTATTAAGCGGATTCCGCTAGTATTTTTAAAGGATATTTAAGGATTTCCGCGGGATATCTTAACTATAGTTCGACCCGTTTTTAACTAAGGAAGCACCTTAAAAAACATAAGATAAACCTTACCGCAATTTTTAAGGGATATCTAAGGATATTTAAGGGATTTCCTTAATTATAGTTTAAAGTATTTTTAACTAAGCTTATACTTAGTTTATTAAGCGATTTTATAAGGATATCTACGGTTTATCTACGTACTAATAATAAATAAAAGGATAGTATAGTTAAAGATCCTTAAAATTAGCTTAAAGAACTAAGTATAAAGTAGCTCGCTATGTTTTTAAGAATAGATAAGCTTTTTACTATTTCTAAACCCTTATATATATTTATATATAGTAATTAGTCCGTTATACTAGCCCGACCGGCGGTAATTAATCTATAGTACCGGCCTTAACTAGCGGTAATTAGTCCGTAGTACTAGCTTTAACTAGCGGAAATTAGTCTACGCCCTACCCCCTTATCCTTACGCTATAAGGCGTAGTATTAAAATAAAATAGCTATACTTTATAAGACGATTAACTATAATTAAAATAAAATCGTTTTTTATACTAATTATAGGATCTATAAACTTTAGTAATTGTATAATAAAGTTTAAGGCTATAAAGTCTTAAGGTCTTAAAAGAACTTTTAAAAAAATTAAATTACTATAAGGCTTATATTATATAGCTTTACTTTTATTATATACCTTATATAACTAAATAACTTTTTTGATTTTCTTATAGAGGTTATAAGTATTATAATAGTTCTTAATTCTATTATATATTTTGCTAGCTTTATCCTCTTTTTAGCTAAGTTATAAAGTTAATTTTAATTTTTAAGGTATTGCTTTTTAAGTTCTTTTAGTCTTAAGTCGCCCCCCTTATTACCTTTTTCTAGCCTGAAAACGGCTACTTAGTTTACTAAACTCTTTTTAACTTTACTGCGATTTACGCTACTTAATTAATATATATTAAGAAGCTTAAAGTTAAAAGGTTAACTATTATAAGTACCTTCTTAAAGTAAAGGCTTAAAGCGCTTTTAAGAACACGATCTATATATTATTTAGCTATAACCCCTTTCCCGCTTTAAAGAGCCTTTATTTAAACTTAAAGAAAAACGCTATAAACGTTTAGTTCTCGCTTTATTTAATTATACGGATAGCTACTATAGCTCGCGATGAAATATTAATATTAAAGTAAATCGAATTAAAGTACTTAAGGAATTCTTATAAATCGTAACCTTAATCCGTATTAATATTATAATAAGTCGCTATAGTTTATTATAGCCTTATATTTAAGTAGTTATAGATTAAGTAAAAAACCTTCTTTAAGCTTAAAAAAAGTGTTAATTAATCTCGTACTTCTTTTTTATATATTATGCTTAAAGCATAAAGTAGTAATACTAGCTATTTAACTTTTATAGTGCTAAAAGTCGCTTTTATTAATCCTTTTTCTTTATTGCTTCCTTTTTTATTATAGGTATTATAGCCTTTATTATTATATTATAAGATAGTATTAAGCTATTAATTAGTAAGCCGGCCCCTCCTTATATATACGTCTTTACTATCTTTTTTAGCTTTTATATTAAGGCCTTAAACTAGCTTATTAGCTATTAAATCTACTACTAGCTTATTAAAACTTTGTACCTCGTTTTAATAGCCTTTACCTATAGTAAGAGGATTGCTTATTTAACTTTAATTTAAATATTATCCTCTCTTACCCCTCCTTCTTACCTTCTTTAAGTATAGCCCCTTTATACTAAGTAGCCTTCTTACTTATACTATATTATTATTAGTAAGTCTTTTTTTAGGTTTTATAACCTTATTTAAAAAGAGCTTTAAATATAATAAGGGCCTATATATACTTAGTTTAATATTATATAGCTAAATAATTATTTATTTAAAGCTAAAAAGGGAAAGAGAAATCTTTATTTAAGCTATATAGCCTCTTACTTTATAAAGGTTACTTAAGTAACTAATACTTAAGTTAAGTTTAGGTTAAAGTTAAGCTAAGTTTAAGTAAAGTCCTATATAGCTTTAGCTATATATTAGCCCGACTTTAAGTAATTAGCTATAGTATAATTATAGCTTATCTTATAGTATAGCCCGTAATAGTAATAAGAAAATATATAGCTAACTTTAAAGATAAGGGAGATTAGTTATTAAACTAACTATAAGATAAGTTTAATATTATAAAGGAAATTATTCTTTTTATTAAGGACTTAGCGGTATAGAATATGCCCGCTATTATAGTAATTAAACTAATTATAAATATAAAGATATTAATAATCGCTTAAAAAAAAGAAAAGACTACTATAAATAGAAAAAAGGTTAATATAGTAGCGGTACTAATAGTAAAGCTAAGCTAAGTTTTAACTATAAGTAAAGATAAAACTACTTAAGTAAAGATATTAGTAAAAGGAGCTCTTTAGATTATAGTATTAGCTAGTAAAAGAAAACCTTTAGTAAAAAAAAGGAAGGGGGACTTAAGGAAAACAATTATAGATCTTTTAAACTAATCGTTATAAAATAAATGCGCCCTTATAAATCCCTATTAAAAGCTAAGCTTAATAAGACTACTTTAACTATAATATAGAAAACCTTAGCTATAAAAGTTACTAAAAGCGCTTATATATTAAGCGAAATTTAGGCTTAAGAAAATATAAGACTAGTAGACTAAGTAAAATTAGCTAAACGGATTATAGTATTACTAAACTTAATTAATTTTAGTAAGTAGGCCTTAAAGAAGCTAAGTAATTCCGTTACTTATTATCTTAAAAGCCTAGTTAAAAAGCAAAAAAGGCAAAAAAACTAATAGTAAAGGCATATAATATAAAAATAGAGGCTAATAATATAGCTACTTATAATACTTAACTATTAAGGAAAACTTAAAGCTAGCTAAAGGCTTTTTAAGTAGATACTATAATAAATGTAAGTCTTAGTTATAGTTATTAAGTAGTCTTTCCGCTTAATTTAGTATAAGCTAACTAAGGGTTAAAAGCTAATTAAATCTTAAAAGAATTTATACTTAAATATAAAATTCTAATAAAAGAACTAGTATTAGTAGGATTTTTAGGTTTAGTAATAACTACTATTAAGAAACAATTACTACTAGTTACTTACTTTATATTAATAAAGGTTTACTTATTAAAGTATTATAAAAAAGATTAAAGTAGTAATCTTACTAGATTTAGCGTATCCTTATTAAGAAGACGTTATAATATTATTAAGATTGCCGTAGCTTTATAATATAAGAGTTACTTTTAATATTTAGCGAGCAACCTTAAAAATCGGGGTAATATTAAAAAGGGAAACTTAAATAGTTATCTAAGGCCTACTAATAATAGTAAAGGGACGTTAAAAATTATTACTAACTTAAAACGCTTTAGACCTCCTTTAATAATATATAAGATTAGACTTTACTTATAGTTATTTAAAGATTAATTCCGAGATATTAAGCTATTCGTTAAATACTAACATAGACTTTAATAATAAGGAGAAAGACTTAAAAAACTAGCCTTTTTACTTCGACTTAAGTAAGTCGTTAAAAAGCACTAAAGACCTAAGTATATCTATAAACTATACTATTAGCTTATATTACTAGCTTTTTTATAGTTTTTTCTAAACTTAGTAGTTTAAATATTAAGGCATGTTTTAATAATTACTCACTATGCTAAAAGGATTAAGGGATTTATAAGCATATATTAGATTTATTAATACTATAAAGAAATTGCTTACTTAAGAGATAGCTTTAAGCTAATAAATAATATAAAATACGGGTTTATTTTAACTAAACGATTAAACTTAACCGATAAAAGCGTAATAATCTTTACGGATAACTAAGATAGCTTAAAAGAAAAGGAACTATTAGCATTTTTATTTCCTATATAACAATAAGTATAAAGGCTATAAAAAGGCTAAGAAACCTTAGCAAATAAAATTAATAAGTAGTTTTTTAATAATAGGATTTAAGTAAGGCCCTTAGTATTATAAGACTTACTAAAGGAAGTTAAATAGGTCTTTTTTACTTACTAAGGATAAAATATATTTATATTAAACGAGATTCCTCTAACTAACTTAAGCACTTATAAACTAAATTTAAAACTAAGAACCGTACCTTAAAACTATTTATTATAGCGATAATAAACGGAGCTAAAGCTAAATTAATTAAACCGTATTATCTAAGAAGGAGTTAATACCGGGATATATAAATATATATTTACTACTAATAGGAAGCTATTAAAATAGTCCGCTAAACTTATAGTAATTATAAAAATCCTTATAAATCTATAAGTAAAACGACGAGTTACTATTAACTACTTTTATATTAAAGAAGCCTTCCTTAAGACTAACCTCTTATTAATAGCAGAAATTTATAACTACTTATTAAATCCTTATATTAAGTATTATAGCTAATTTAACTTAAAGTATACTTATTAGTTAGTACCGGTAAAGCCTACCCTTTAGCATATCCTAGCGTTTAGCGCTTTAAAATTTACTTAATTATAGCTAACTAAAATGCCTTAAGGTATATAAATAGCCTTATTTATAATAATAAAAATTCTAAAGATTATAATAAGACTAATACTTCCCCCGCTATTAAAACCTTTCTTATTAGCTTTAATAAATACTTTAACAATCTGCTAACTAAAAGTATATATAAATAATATATTTATTTAATATAGTACCTTTAAGAACTAGTAGAGTTTTATTAAGATATACCTACTTTTATAACTACTATTATTATAAAACCCTTAGTATTTCTTTTACGCTAAGTAATAAGACGTAATATATCTAATTTAAATTTACTAGCTAGAAAGGGAGAAAAAGACTTAGTGCTAACTATTAAACTAAATAAGGTAAGGGTATTTTATTATATAGATTTCTTATATTAAAACTAGCTAAAAAAGAAGAAAAAAGGAAAAGAAAGAAGTTAAGGGAAAAGGGAGGAAGAACCTCCTTTTATACCTTTTTAAGGCTATTAAAAGGCTTTTCTTTTATATGTTTTTATATACTTTTATATGTTTTTATATACTTTTATATACTAATCTATAACTTAAACCT
>JAPEBW010002170.1:0-12500 GCA_027405785.1 Ophiocordyceps robertsii
AACCTAAAAACAATACCTTTATAAATAAAGATATAAAGTCTATAGATAAAAAGAAGACTATAAATATACTTCTTTAGCATAAAAGATTAAGACATATAAATTATAAATCACTTTATAAATACCTAAGAAAAGGGTATTTTAATTTAAATATAAATAAAGCTAATATAATAAAGATAAAGCAATGCGAAGCTTGTATAAAAGCTAAACAAACAGATAAAAAGAAAAAGACTCCTTCGAGAAGGAAATATCTCTTTTTAGATAAAATACATACTAATATTTAAGGCCCTATAAAAACACCTACTTATAATAAATACATATACTTTATATTCTTTCTAAATGCTATAACTAGATATCTAAGAATATACCTTATAAAAAGCAAGGTAGAATATCTGCCTAAATTCTTAGAATATAAACAGGAATTAGAAAATAATATAAATAAGACTACTATAAAAGAGGTTTTCTTTAATAATATAAGAGAATTTATATATAATATAAAACCATACTGCCTAAAAAACGGCCTTATATATAATACATGTCCTGCATATACCCCTTATTCTAACAGCAAAATAGAAAGGATAAATAGAACTATACTTAATAAAGTCCGGGCTATGCTTTTTACCTCGAACCTACTAAAATACCTATAGGGTGAAGCTATTTTAGCAGCTATATATATATATAATAGGTCCCCGCACTCTACTATAGGTTTTATATCCCCTATAAAAAAGAAGAATAATATAGCTTTAAGTTTAGAAGACTTAGATAAAATAAAGGTATTCGGAAGCACTATATTTTATAAGAATAAAACTCTTAATAATAAACTAAAGCCTAGAGCTTATAAAAGGGTAATAATAAGCTATAAAGATACCGCTTATAAAATATATAACCTTTCTAAACGGAAAGTAATAATTTCTAAAGATATAACTATACTAGAGAATAACTTCTTAAATAAAGAGGAATATACTGATTTTAATAACATGCCCTCTTTAAATAAGATGCTAAATAACTACAATACTAAAAATAATAGTACTAGTAATAATAATAATAATAATACTAATACTAATAATACTAATAATACTAGTAATATAAATACTAGTAATATAAGCAATAATAATAAGATAAATATAAAAGATACTAGTAATATAGATTATAATACTAGCAATAATAATACTAGCGATACCTAGCAAAAGGATTAAAGGATTTAAGTCGAAATACTTAAGAAGCCTACTAAATACTATAAAGATTTTATAGAATACCCTATATACAATATAATAATTAATAATAATAATATAAAACATATTCTTTCTACTATAAAAGGAAATAAAGATCCTATAAAGCCTACTACTTATAAGCAGGCTATAAACAGTCCGTAAGTAAAAGACTAGGATAAAGCTATGCTATCTAAACTAAACGAACTTATAAGTCTAGATACTTAAGAAATACAAGAGCTTCCTAGTAATAAGGAGGCTTTAGGAGGCTAATAGGTCTATAGAATAAAGAAGGATAATAAAAATAATATAACTAGATATAAAGCTCGCTTTATAGCATAAGGCTATAAGCGAATATACGGCTTAGACTATATCGAAACCTTCTCTACAACCGCTAGACCCGAGTCTACTAAACTCCTATTAATGCTAGCTATAACTAATAATTAGCAAATACTGCAGTACGATATAAAAAATGCATTAATATATGCAGATATAGATACAGAAACATATATAAATATACTATAAGGTTATAAAGACTATATTATAAATAAAGACCCTAAGTATAAAAAAGAAATAATAAGCAGTATAATAAAAATAAAAAGCTAGTTGCAAAATTAAAGAAAGCTTTATACGGTCTTAAACAAAGTCCGATGCTTTAGTATAACTTATTATCTAAGGTCCTAGGCGAGCAAGGATTTTCCTGCCTACCTATAGACAAAGGGGTATTTATAAACAATACGCTATATATAGCTATATTAGTTTACGTAGACGATCTTCTATCCTTTAAGCCTACAGAGGATTCTATAACTTATATAATTAATAAAATAAGCAAGGTCTTAAAGATTCAATCTTTAGGCGAAGTAAAAGACTTCTTAGGAATGACTATAACTATAAACAGAGCGAAAAGAGACCTATATATATCCTAAGAAAAATATACCCTTAATATAATAAAGGAATTTAATAAACAAAATATTAGAACCTTAAAAACCCCTGCTATAAAGGGAGTTAAATTAATCAAAACAGAAGACTACATAGCTATAAAAGAAGACATCTTATTATATTAAATGCAAATAGGCTCACTATTATTTTTAGCATTGTTTTTAAGGCTAGATATATTATACGCAGTAATATTATGTGCTAGATTTGCTTCTAACCTAAAAATACTATATTTTAAAGCACTAGATACGATTTAGAAATATTTAAATAAATATCCTAGCTTAAGCATATACTATAACTGTAATATAGTATTTAATATGTTATTTTTCAAGGCTTATACTAATGCTGATTAAGCTAGTGATCTTATAGACCGTAGGTCGGTCTCTTAATACTATTTCTTTATAAATAATAACCTTATAAGCTAGGCTTGCTAAAAACAAAACTTTATAGCACTCTCTATATATAAGGCCGAATATATAAGCCTTAGGGAGGCTAATAAAGAAGCTTTATATTTATATAGCTATTTTAATACTATAGTAGAAGGAATGTTTATAAATATACCTAAAAATAAAGTCCCTATAATTCTTATAGATAATCAATCTGCTTTAAAAATAGCAAAGAATCCTAAATCATATAAGCTAAGAAAACATATAGGCTTAGCATATAACTTTACGCGTAATAGTGTTAAAGAAAAAGAGATAGAGGTTTATTATATAAAATCTAAAGATAATATAGCAGATATATTTACTAAGGGATTAAGTTTTATACTATTCGATAAATTCCGAAGTTTACTAAGAGTTAAAGAGGTTATAATATAAATTCCTATAATAAAGGTTTTTAGCTATTTCTTACTTTCTTTAGCTTTCTTCTATATAACCTAAGGGTTTTTACTTATATAAAGGTTTTCCTTAGATAATAAAATAAAAAGGTTTTACTTAAAAACATATAATAAGTTTTTCCTTTTAAGGAAGATTAAAAGCTTTAAGTTTTTTCCTTTAAAAATAGGTTTTCTTAAGCTATAAAGAAAGAATTTTTCCTTATTTTAAGGTTTTTTACTTTACTTTAGTTAGTATATTTAAAGCGTACTTATATACTATAAGTACCCTTTAAGGGAGGCTATAAAGAAGTAAAATATACTCTCCCGCAGCCTATAGGCTAAATACAGCATAAATAACACATATTATAAATACGCGAAAATATATATTAAATCCGCGATACAATCCTACATACTATATATATTCCCTTATATTATTCTACCTATATATAAGCAAGATATGAGCAGATTAGGAAGAGGTGTGTGTAGAGACTATATATATAATCCGTGCTAAGTCGCTACGCCACCTCGTATTCCTTGCGGAATTAATCTATAGGCTTATAAATATAATATTAACCTAACAATAGCTATTAGCCTACTATACATAATTGCGCTAAATAGGGGGCTCTTTTCTTAATTACTTAAGTTACTTATAGCTTAGGAATTGTCTATATAAGGAGGCCTTAGTCCCCCCTTTACCTTAAATAGATTATTAACCTTATATACACATATCTTACCTATTTCTTTACCTTTTCACACACTCTTTATATCTTTATAATCCCTTTACTTATAGCTATAAGCTTGCTCTCTTCTATACCTATTTACTTCTTAACTCTATATAACGTTAAGGTAAAAAGCCTCCCCTTAAAAGAGAATAGAATCTTATAAAAGGTTTTAAGATAAGAATATTTAGTTTTATATACTAATCGTAAGTAATAAAGCGTATATTACTTATAACTAATAATAAAGATAGCGTAAGCTATTTTTATTAGCTTAAGAAGTAGTTTAGTAACTTTTTAAGTTATTTAAGTTATAAGTTATAGATTAATATATATAAGTATATAAAAGCATATAAAAGAAAAAGCCTTTTAGTAGCTTTAAAAAGGTATAAAAGGAGGTCTTTCGTCCTCCTTTCTTTAACTCTTTTTCTTTCTTTCTTTCTTTTTCTTTAGCTAGTTTTAACCTATAAAACCCGTATAATAAGATACCCTTACCTTATTTAGTTTAGTAATTAACACTATGTTTTCTTCCCCTTTTCGTGCTCGTAAATTTAAATTAAACAAATTACGCCTTACTACTTAGCGTATAAGAAACGCTAAGGGTTTCGTAATAAATAAGCTTAAAGATTTTTATAGCTTTTTTATTAGTATTAACGTTAAAAGATTTGTTTAGTTTAGTAATAAACGTTGCTTTTATTTATATAGTATACTTATTAAATTAAGAAACTTAAAAAAAATATAAAAGGTTTTTTTAAAAGTAAATATTTTATAATAACCTTAATAGTTATAAGGATTTAAAAATTAAAAAAGTCTAAAGAAAAGTTTAAGCTACTAGTTATAATAAGTAAGTTATTTGTTTATAAAGGTCTTAGCTTTTTAAGCTAATTTTTTAGTACGAATTCCTACTTAATACTTTTAGTTTTTATTATAAAGAATTTATAATACTTAAGTTTATTTATAGTAAAAGTATATAAGAATATTTTAGTTTACTTTCAAGCTATAAAAGAGCTCTTTATAAGCTTAACCTACTTATATACATATTATTAACAGCTAGTATATACTTAGATTTATAGTATATAGCTAAATAAATTTTAATCTTAAGCTAAAAAGAAAATAAAGAAACTTTATTTAAGCTATATAGCTTTCTATTTAGTAATATTACCTAAACGGCTTATACTTAAGTTATGTTTAAGGTAAATTAAAGCTAAGTTTAAGTTATATTTTACTTAACTTTAGCTATATATTAGCTAAACTTTAAGGTAGTTGCTATAATATAACTATAGCTTTTTATATAATATAGCTTATAGTATTACCCCTTTTTTTTAGTATTATATCGCGGTATATATAATATTAGTGCTTTACGTTTTATTTTACGCTTAATATTAATAAGTATAATTATTCTTTTTATACTTATACTATACTTATACTTTTTCTTTAATATATTTCTTAAAATAATATTACGTTATAGCGTTAAAAGCATTTTATGCTTTATTTTTTATATTCTTATATTGCTTTTAATAGTACTAAAGCAGCATAATCTATCTTTTTTACATACTATTTTTCTTTATGCTTAAAGTATGTTTTATCTCCTTACTATCTTTTTTATTTAAGTATAAATTCTCTTTTTTTTTCTTCTTTTTCTTTCTTTTTCTTTAGTTATGAATTTCCTTATACGCGCGCTTACTCTTATAATTATTTTACTATACTATGCTTTAATCTATTTACTTAAGTCTCTTATACTTTATCTTTAGCTAGTATATTAGTATCTTTTTATACTATGCCCCTTAGTATACTTAGTAATTGTACTACTACTTTTATATTAGTTTTTACGCCCATAATTATTACTTAGTAAGTAAAGTATAATATATTATATGTATATATAGTGCCCGCGTTACCTTTTATATTATAAACATATAGCGTCTTTTAACGCGGCTACTTAATATAAAGTATATTAAAACTAAGCTTTACTTTAAGCTTATAATTATTTTTCTTATACTTATACTTACTTATAGTATTTATTTATACGTTTTAACTTTTAAATTATATATAATATAATATTAACGCGATATTAATATACTAGCGATATAATTACTATTGCGAATACGCTTTAAAACTATATATTAAAATAAGCGTTTAAAGACTATTATATTAACTTTTTTTTTATGCTTAATAAATATTAACTAATAAGATATAACTAATAAATACTATAATATATAGTGTTAGCGTATATTACTACTATAGCGCGCAACGTTTAAATATACTTTAATACTTTAAGTTAATTTATTACTATTAGTAAATAGTATATAATCAAAAAGCAAAATAGGCGTAAAGGAGCGCAGGCAGGTAGCTATAAGTAAGGGGATTATAAAAATGTAGAGAACGTGTAAGAAAGTTAAGAAATAGATAAGATATATATATATAAGGTTTATAATCTATTTAAGATAAAATAGACACTAAGGCCTCCTTATATAGATAACTCCTAGGCTATAAGGAACTTAAGTAATTAGGAAAAAGGCCCCCTATTTAGCGCAATTATGCATAGAAGGCTAATAGCTGTTTTTAGGTTAATATTATATTTATAAGCCTAGAGATTAATTCCGCAAGGAATACGAGGTGGCGTAGCGACTTAGCATAGATCGCGTATATAGTCTCTATATATACCTCTTTTTAATCTGCTTATTCCTTGCTTATATATGCGTAAAACAATATAAAAAAGTATATATAGTATGTAGAAATGTATAGCGGATTTATTATATATTTCAGCGTATTTCTATTATATGTTATTTATGCTATATTTAGCTTATAGGCTGCGGAAGAGGATATTTTACTTCTTTATAGCCTTCTTTAAAAGGTACTTATAGTATATAAGTACGCTTTAAATATACGAACTAAAGTAAAGTAAAAACTCTTTAAAAGATAGAAAAATTCTTTTTTATAGCTTAAGAAAACCTATTTTCTATAAGGAAAAACTTAAGCTTTTAAATTCTTTTAAGGGAAAGATTTAGTATTTTAAGTAAAACCTCTTTATTTTATTATTTAAGGAAAACCTTTATATAGGTAAAAAGCCTTAAAATCATATTAAGCAAAGCTAAAAAAAGCAAAAAATCGCTAAAAACCTTTATTATAAGAGGTTATATAATAACCTCTTAAGTTCTAAGTAAATCTTTTAATTTATTTAATATTATAAAACCTAATCTCTTAGTAAATATATTTAATATATTATCTTTAGATTTTATATAATAAACCTCCATCTCCTTTTCTTTTATACTATTACGTTTAAAATAATATACTAAGCCTAAATAGTTTCTTAGCTTATATAATTTAAGATTCTTTACTATTTTTAAAGCAGATTAACTCTCTATAAAAATTATAAGAACTTTATTTTTAAGTATATTTATGGATATTTCTTTTACTATAGTATTAAAATAGCTATATAAATCTTAAGCTTCTTTATTAGCCTTCTTAAGGCTTATATATTTAGCCTTATATATAAAAAGTGCTATAAACCTTTATTTTTAGTAAGCCTAGCTTATAAGGTTATTATTTCTAAAGAAATAGTATCCGGAGACCAACATATAGTTTATAGGATCGCTAGCTTAATAAGTATTAGTATAGGCTTTTAAAAATAGTATGTTAAATACTATATTCTAGCTATAATATATACCTAGGCTAAGTTACTTATAAAGATATTTTTAGATTGTATTTCATGCTTTAAAATGTAGTATATCTAGATTAAAAGCAAGTTTAGCATATAATATTACTGCGTATAATATATCCAGCCTTAAGAACAATACTACTAATATTAGTAAGCCTATCTATATTTAATATAATAAGATATCTTCTTTTATAACTATATAGCCTTCTATTTTATTTAATTTAACTCCCTTTATAGCAGGGGTTTTAAAGGTTCTTATATTTTATTTATGAAATTTCTTTATCTTATTAAGGGTATCCTTTTCTTAGGATATATATATGTTCTTTTTCGCTTTATTTATAGTTATAGTTCCTCTTAAGAAGTCTTTTACCGCGCCTTAAGATTAAATCTTTAAGACCTTGCTTATTTTAATAATTATATTCGTTATAGAATTCTTTATATGCCTAAAGAACAAAAGATCGTCTATATAAACTAATATAGCTATATATAGCTTATTATTTATAAACACCCCTTCGTTTATAGGTCGGCAGAAAAATCCTTACTCGCTTAAGACCTTAAATAATAGATTATGCTAAAGTATCGGACTTTATTTAAGACCGTATAAAGCTTTTTTTTAATTTTATAACTAGCTATTTATTTTTATTATTCTGCTTATTACTTTTATACTTAGGGTTTTATTTATAATATAGTCTTTATAACCTTATAGTATATTTCTTTATATTCTTATCTCTATATATATATATATATAAATGCATTTTTTATATCGTATTATAGTATTTGCTAATTGTAAGTTCTAGCTAGCATTACTAAGGGTTTAGTAGACTTAGGTTTAGCGGTTATAAAAAAAGTTTTAATATAGTCTAAGCCGTATATTTACTTATAGTCTTATACTATAAAGTAAGCTTTATACTTAGTTATATTATTTTTATTGTCCTTTTTTATTCTATAGACTTATCGGCCTTTTAAAGTCTCCTTATTTTTAAGAAGCTCTTATATTTTCTTAGTATCTAGACTTATAAGTTTATTTAGTTTAGTTAGTATAGCTTTATCTTAAGTTTTTGCTTACAGACTATTAATAGCCTGCTAATAAGCAGCAGGCTTTATAAGATCCTTATTTCTTTCTTTTAATAAAAAGGATATATTTTATATTATTATTATTAATTATAATATTATATATAGCGTATTCTATAAAACTCTTATAGGATTAAGTAGGCTTTTTTAGTATTTTTACCTAAATCTTTTAATCCTTTAACGAGGTATTATTATCGCTAGAATTATTATTACTAGTATTGTTATCTATATTACTAGTATTTATATTATTAGTATTTATATTACTTATCTTTATATTACTAGTATTTATATTATTAGTATTACTAGTATTATTATTACTTCTATTTTCATTATTAAGATTATTATTACTAGTATTGTTATTTATATTATCACTAGTACTATTATTTCTAGTATTATGGTTATTTAGCAGCTTATTTAAAGAAGGCATATTTTTAAAATTAGTATATTTTCTTTATTTAAGAAGTTATTATTTAGTATAGTTATATCTTTAAAAATCGTTACCTTTCGTTAAGAAACGTTATATATTTTATAAGCGGTATCTTTAAAGCTTATTACTACCCCTTTATAAGCTCTAGGCTCTAGTTTATTATTAAGGGGTTTAATATTATAAATTATAGTGCTTCTAAATACCTTTATGTTATTTAAGTCTTTTAAACTTAAAGATATATTATCCTTTTTTCTTTAGGGGATATAAAGCTTATAGTAAGATGCGGGGACTTATTATATATATATATAGCTGCTAAAACAGCCTTACTTTATAAATCTTTTAGTAAATTTAAGGTAAAAAGCATAGCCCGGACTTTATTAAGTATAGTCCTCTTTATCCTTCTTCTTTTACTGTTAAAATAAATCATATATATAAGACTTATATTATATATAAGGCTATTCCTAAAGTAATATAGTTTTATATTATATTTAAATTCTCTTATATTATTAAAAAAGACTTCTTTTATATTAGTCTTGTTTATATTATTTTCTAATTCCTACTTATATTCTAAGAGTTAAAGTAAACATTCTGCTTTGCTTTTTATAAGATATATTCTTAGATATCTAGTTATAGTATCTTAAAAGAATATAAAGTATATGTATTTATTATAAGTTCGGGTTTTTATAAGACCTTAAATATTAGTATATACTTTATTTAAAAAGTAGTATTTCTTTTTTAAAGGTGTCTTTTTCTTTTTATCTATTTATTTAGCTTTTATATAAGCTTTATATTGTTTTATCTTTATTATATTAGCTTTATTAATGTTTTTAATAAAATACATTTTTTATAAGTATTTATATAAGAATTTATAATCTATATATCTTAGTTTTTTTATACTAAAGAAGTTTACTTATAGTCTTCTTTTTATCTATAAACGTTTTATCTTAATTTATAAAGGTATTGTTTATAGGTATATTAGTTATAAGTATATTATTATAGGTATATTAGTTATAGGTATATTGTTTATAAGTATATTGTTTATATATATATTGTTTATATATATTTTATTTATAGGTGTATTATTTATAGGTGTATTGTTTATAGGTATATTGTTTATAGGTATATTGTTTATAGGTATATTGTTTATAGGTATCTTGTTTATAGAGCATTTTATATTATATATTTTATTATTCATTTAAAAGCGAGTCTTTATATTAATAAGGATATAATATAGGCCGTTTTTAACAAAGCCTTATATAAGTATGTTTACCTCTTTATCTAAAAGAGTAATATTATCTTTACTTATTTACGCAAAAGTATTATAAAGGGATAATTAACTTATTATATTAACTTTAATTTAAGGTATATAAAGGCAGTTCCTTAATATATAGCGTATGTTGCTATTAGGAAATTAAAAAATAAATTTCCTACGCCTTTAACTATAATAAAAGACGCTTTTCTTAAGTTAACGGTTATATATATATCTTTATAAGAAGAGAGGAGTGATTTATTATATACTATATGTTTAAAAGCCTTTAGCTTAAAAAAAAGTTATATATATTCCTTTTTTTATTCTTTATAATATTTTTATCTACCTTAAAAATACCTTAAGAAGTAAAGGAAAGAAAAGGCTTAAAAGGTCTTATAATATTACTTATATTAGCTTTCTTTTTTTCTTTTAAAGAGGTATATAAAAAAGGTGTAGATAAAAAGGGTATAAAGGGTATAGAGGGTAAAAAGAATATAAAGAATAAAGAGGGTATAGAGGGTATAAAGAGTATAAAAAATATAAAGGTTTTAAAGGTTATGAAAAAAAGGGTTATTTACTTAAGCTAAGGAATTAGAAATATAAAGTATGTTTTTAAAGAGAGAAGACTCTTTAAAAGAAGAAACTCGTCTCTTTTTTCAGCCTTTACTACTTATATTTTAATAACTAAGACTCTCTCTTAAGAAGACTCTTTTAAGAAAGGTATAAGCGTAAAACGCCTTTTATTTCTATTTAAATAGTCTTAAGAAGGTTTAATTAAAAGGGGCCTTTTATAAAAAAACTAAAAAGAGGATTTTAGTTTAAAACCTACTACTTTTACTATCTCTTTATTTTCCTTAAGCTAAAAGCAGTCTTTAAAAGCATGGCCCTTTTGCTTACAATTTAAACATAAGGCGGGTTTTTTACTAAGCTAAGGAATCGGAAATATAAAGTATTTCTTTAAAGGGGGAGGACTTTTTGAAGGAGGAAACTCGGCTCGTTTTTCGGCCTTTAACTACTGATTTTCTAGTAACGAAGACTCTCTCTTAAGAAAACTCTCTCGAGGAGGGTATAGGCGTAGAACGGTTATTATTTCTATTTAAATAGTTCTTAAAAGGCCGAATTGAAAAAAGCCTTTTATAAAAAGAAAAAGAAAAAGAGGCTTTTAGTTTAAAACCTACTACCTTTACCTTATCTTTATTTTCCTTAAGCTAAAAGCAGTCTTTTAAAGCATAGTTCTTTTTATTATAATTCTTATAAAAGGCGGGTTTTTTACTATATAAAAAGAATAGCTAATAAAAAAAGTGACCTTTTAAAGCTTTAATCCTTTTAAACCTATTAATTAAAGAGAAAGCAAGTAATTTTAAAGTATAGGCTTAAGCGTTATCTTAAAGATCTTAAGAATATTAGTTATAAAGCTAAAATAAGAGCTATTTAAGCAATTTAAAATCTAGGTAATAATTACTACCTTAAGGATTTTAATTTCTTAGGTATTTAACTTATTAAAAAGCTCTTTTATCTTATTAATATATGCTTAAATTAAGGTATAAGTTTTAAAGGTTATATTAAACAATTATTTTATAAGAAAAAAGATTTAAAGTAAAATTTACTAGGTTATAAACGGTTTTTAAAGGTTCTTAAGCTAACTTTATAGTTATATAGTGTTTTATCTAAGAAATAGGGCTATCCTTTACTATTAAACGTATTAAGGCAAGGATCTCTGCGGATTTAGTATATAGATCTTAAGAAACGGCTCCGGTAGCTTTTCCTAAAATAAATACGGATTTTATTTAAAGTAACTAACAGAAATAATTTAAAGAACTCTTTAGCTTACTAAATTAGTAGTTGTTCTTAGTAGCTATACTTTTTATTAATCTTTTTAAGAGGTATTTTGATATAAAGGTTAATAAGGAAAAAGCAGGGGAAAAAGTCTTAAAAGAATATTAGTTAAAGGATATAATAATAAGGTCCGAAAAGGAAATATAAGAAAATTCATATTAAGCCGAGCGTTCTTTATCGCATAAAGTGAGATTTTTAAAAGGGTTTGTTTATTTATTAAAATCCTTTTAGCCGATTTAAAGTTAAGAAGTATAAAGAAAAGGTAGAAAAGAGGGCAGAGGACTTTCTATAAAGAAGGCGAAGAAATATAAGAAAAAGACTATTAAAAAGCGCGTTTCTTATTATATAGGCAAAGAATTTTAGGAGACTTTTGTCGTTTAATATAGTCCTAAAAATGCAGGTGTAAAACATAAAGTATAAAAGGAGAAGAGGAGGAGAAAACTAATAAGTCCGATAAAATATTAGGAAAAGTCTAGAGAAAATACTAGTAGTAAGCGCAAAAACGATAAAAGTAGGAAAGAGTTTTACTAGAATTTTCCGATTACGTAATAGTCGAAAAAACGTCGGCAAGGGTCGGGACTAAGTCCG
>JAPEBW010002171.1:0-14452 GCA_027405785.1 Ophiocordyceps robertsii
CTGGCCTCGTCCTTTAATCTACTTAGCCACTTGTTCATCCTCTCTACTCTTCTTCCTGCCACTCCCCCCTCTTCCTCCCCCTCTTCATCCCCATCACCATTTCCATCACATCTTCATCACATCTCCATCGCCATCGTCTCCACCTCCACCCATTGGGGCCGGCCGATGATGAGCAACAGCAACAACAACACCCAGCAGCCCCCAAGCAGCCTCCACGTCCAAGTCGACGAGGCCCCGCCGCCGCCCTACTCGGAGACGGACATCTACTCCAACTCGGCGGCGTCTCCTCGCACGGCAAACGACAACGGCGCCGCCTCCCGTCTGTCTTCGTCCCCCACGGGCGACGTCATCTACACCCCGCCCGAGACGCCTCGCACCTCGGCCTCCAACCCGCAGCCTCACCCGCAGCCTCACCCGCAGCCCGGCGCGAGCCTCTACTTTGAGTCGCGCCCTCCACCGCCAACCTCCTCGCTCGAGCCCGTTGCCCACACCGTCGACGTCCGCGGAGCCTCGTCCCCCGCCGACTTCCCCTATCCGAGCGGCTGGGCGGCCCGCGATGTCACCCCGCAGGACTGGGCTACGTTTATCAACTTCCTGCTCCCGGACCACACTACCAGGGGAAACGAGGCCGTCTTTGAGCGGAAGCTGAGTGCCGAGGGCCTCCCTGACGATGCCGGCGCCGCCGATGGCCACTCGAGGGCCGAGGCCCAGCTCCATCATATTCGCGAATCAAGTCCCGAGGCCGTGAGAAAACGGACCGACGCAGAGTCTACCGTTCAGCAGTGGAACACCGCCTTCTTTGGCCCCCGTGGCATCAACATCCATCTCGTTTCTTCTCACGGCCCAGAACGCATGCCCGGTTCATGGGATACCGCCTTCGATGCGTACGCGCCTCCTCCTCCACCTGGAGGCCCTCAAGGCCCGCCCTCGTTCTCCCAGCAGCAGCAGCAGCAGCAGCAGCAGCAGCATCAACGTCAACAGTTGCCGCGTACCAGGACATGGGGCGGCTTCACCATTGGCGATGACAGCATCCGGTACGGCGACAGGTTCGTCGCCGACAGCAGCGGCCTGCGCATAGGCAGTCTCGTCATGGACAACAGCGGTATTCGCATCAACGGTCAGGGCAACGAGCCCGCATCCAGGGCATATGTACGGCCCCCTGTTTTTGTCCCGTGCCCGCCCCCAAGGATTCCATTCGGGGGCCCCCCGTGTGGTCCCCAGCATATTCATCGCCGCCGCCAATATGACCACTTTGGCGGCTGGGACCACGACGAGAAGAATGCCCAGAAGCCCTACGAAGAACGCGGTAGGAGGCGCCAATCTGAATCCAAGGGCGGCCTTCAGAGATCGGAATCGGCCAGTTCCTCGTCGTCGTCGTCTTCCGATTCCTCGTCGGTCTCGGACTCCTCTATCGGGTCCCTCCCGGACTATGACGACATTCGTGACCAGCAGCTACCGCTTTACGTTGAACGCCTTCAGAATTGGACCGCAAATCCCGGCCAGTTGCGCTCCAGGAGCGACGTCAAAAAGCTCAAGGCGGACATCCAGGGTGCCAAGCATGCACCCGTCGATCCCAAACAAGACAGAAAGGCGCTCAGGGCCCAAATGAAGGCGCTGTCCCAGCAGTGGAAACAGCTTAAAAAACAGCAGAAGAGCGCCCGGAAGGCAGCTCGGCGAGAGCGGCAGCAGAGGCGAAAGTTGGACAAGAAGGAGCGGCGGCAGAGTCGGAGAGAGGCGAGAAAGGCCCGCCGGGATCACCGAAGAGGCAGAACCGGTTCAGGTGTGCCGCCGCTTCCTTCCGTGCCCGGCATTATGCCTGTCGGGGCCGCCGCTGCCTTTGGGTCAACGCATTATGCCGGCGCCGGCGCGTGTGGTCCCGGTTGGCCACGCGGCGGCGGTTTCGGCGGTTTCTTTGGCCCTTCACAACCGGGCTTCTTTGGTGGTGGTGCCCACGGGCCGTTTGGGCCCAGTGGCTTATTTGGGGAGCGCGGACCGCCTGGATCCCGAGGGCCCTTTGCTGGACCTGGATCCCACGGCTGCGGCGGGCCTAGAGGCCGCCCAGGAGCAGACTTCCTCGGCCGAGGTGGTGGCGGTGGCGGCTCCTGGAGCGAGAACCCCCGTGATGCGCCGGGCGCCTGGCCTGACGAGAAGAAGTCGCAAGCCGGGGCCGGGGCCGGGCAAGAGACCGGGGTGAGCACCCCACCGCCCGGCGCGGCGTCTGCGGCCAAGTATCGCGTCGCCGAGGGCCTGGAGGCCGAGATTCGGGCCAAGGCCACGGCCAAGCAGGTGGCAGAGGCCGTCGGTGGCGGCGGCGGGAGCCGGCAGGCGCTGGACAAGGAGCTGGAGGCGCTGACGGAGAGATTGGAGCGGATTCGGGTCGAGGCAGACGAGGCGTATGCGCGGGAGCTGGCGGCGCAGGAGGAGCGGTGACGGCGTCGTGCAGGGTTGCGAGGGCGCGGCGACGTGTTTTTGGATCTTGTTCTGGGCCATGTGATGTATAGCAGCGTAACGACGTGAATGACATCTTCTTCTCACACCATCCATCACACTACACGCCGATGTCAAGGTCGCCAGGTAGATTGATGTAGTCACTCCTCCCTGCTTCCCCATATGCCCCTTTTCGTCTCCCAAACGACGTGTTCATCCTCCGTTTCGTCCGACGTTTTCGAGTCCCTTCCTTCAGCCTCAATGACGGACGCTTTTTGTCTACCCATGAATAATGCTATGCACAATCGTCAGTCCTCGGCCGGTCCACACACCGCACCGGCCCTCGCCCCATGGGACGGGTGGCACAAACGGCCGCCATCCCCCCAGGCCTCGTCCCGCGACGCGCCCCCCGGCGCATCAGTGCTTGCTCTCGTCCTTTTCCACCAAGTCGCCGACGCCCAGGCCGCGACCGACAGCGACCTTTATCTTGCGCGGCTCGTCCCTGGCTGCGACGTCGACCTTGGGATCGTGGCCGACGTCGCCGACGGCGTCGCCCTCGTCGAGAGCATCTGTGGCGGCGGCGCCGTTGGCCTCGTGGCCCGGCTTTTCGTCGGCGTCGGCGTCGTCATCGGCGGCCGCCTCGTTGGCCTGGTTGCGCAGCCTGTCGAGATCGAGGCGCATGCAAAAGGCGTCCTCACCGTCGGCGTAGTACTTTGCCTCCGTCTTTTCGTTCTTGAAGCCGAGCGTGTCTTCGTAGAGGTGCCGGGCCGCGACGTTTGACACGCGGACGTGCAGGGAGACGTATTTCGCCTGAAATGTTTCCACCATGGCGAGTTCTACCACCCATGTGCTCACCCGGGTCAGCACGCAGAAGAACAATCCCCCCCCCCCTCATCCTCCACGAGCACCACCAAGGCAACGGAGGAGGGAAGAAACCTACGACTCTGCCGCATCAGCTTCTCGGCAATGCCAAGCCGGCGGTGCGTGCGCATGACGCTGAGGCTGGTGATGTGCCCGTGCGGCACCCCGTCGGCCGGCTCCTCCTCCATCTTGGCCAGCACGTACCCGACGATCTTGGGGTAGTCGTAGGGCGAGCGGCGCGGGCGCGAGGCGTCGACGGCCACGAAGCTGAGCTGCGGCCACGACAGCGCGTGGTACAGGTAGTACTTGAGGAAGTAGTTTTCCGGCAGGTTCTCCAGGTTGGCGTGCTGGATCAGCGGCAGATCCGCACACGTCAGCAGCCGCACGTCCATGGCTGCGTCGTCGTCGTCGTCGTCGTCGTCACGCGCTGGGGCTTCGTCGAGGAGGGGGAGGCGTTCGGCCGGCGAGAGGATGGAGGACCAGGCCGAGGGGAGGTTGCCGCGGGGAGGGGGGGCGACGTGAAGAGAGGAATGGGGCGTCGTCGCTCGGCCGCAAAGAAGGAGGGGTCGACGCGGGCGAACGAGGGTCGTGGGAGGAAAATGGCAGAGGCCGAGGTGCGCTCCAAGGTCTGGGGGAAGCTCCAAAAATCTGCCCCTCAATATAGCGGCAGGGGCAGCAGCCATTAGCGAGCAATCCGGCCATCGGAATTATGTGGGTCCCGAGACCGGCCCCCCTTCTCCGGCCGCAACACGGTCGACGGCGGGCCGTCATGCGGAGCTCGCACCGACTCTCTGCAGCGTCTGGGGCGCTCAATTAGGTGCTCGATGGAATAGCAGCATCTAGCCATCTCTATCATCACGGCTGCATCGGCCTCTTGCCGCCCAACGGCAGACCATCCGCCCGCCGTGATCCCCGCCTGCGCCTTGAGCCTCCCTCCGTCCGTGCAGCATGCATCATGATTCGCCATCCATCGTGCCCTCGTCGACATCATCCAAACATCCTTTCCTGCATGCACCTTCGGCCGCCGTCTACTGGCTTGGCTGCTTGCCTCGAATGGGCAGATCCTTGGTCACCTCCGCCGACGACGCAGCCATGCCACCAGCCGCCGACGCCTCGTCCTGCGCCTTGGCCTCATCCAGCACCTTGGCATCGGTCGCGACACCGGACTCGCCTTGCGCGCCTTGCCCGAGAGCGGCCGCCTCTGCTGCCTTGGCCGCCTTCTTGGCCTTCTTCTTCTCCTTCTCCTCCTGCTTCTTCCTCTTGGCCTCCTCCTCGGCCGCCCGCGTCTCGGCCGAGCCGCCAAAGACTTGCTTCCACTCGGCCACCTTCTTGTCATCTATCCTCGAGAAGAGGTAAGCAGCCTTTCCAATCTTGTGCCCGCCGCGGATCGTCTCGGGTTCCCAGCTGTCCGGGATGGAGCCAAGTGTCGTGTTGAGCTGCGTGCATATGGCCTCGGCCGTCGACGGCATGTACGGCGACGCAAGCGAGGCCAGCAGGTGGCACAGATTCAGCGCCAGCCCAATGACCGTCTTGGTCCGCTCCGGCTTCTCCACCAGGTTGGTGTTGTCCAGGCGATACT
Organism: Ophiocordyceps robertsii; assembly: GCA_027405785.1. Taxonomy (NCBI): domain Eukaryota; kingdom Fungi; phylum Ascomycota; class Sordariomycetes; order Hypocreales; family Ophiocordycipitaceae; genus Ophiocordyceps; species Ophiocordyceps robertsii. Next base: position 4,868 of record JAPEBW010002171.1, read on the forward strand.
GCAGCAGCGTGTTGCCCTCGGTGCTAATCTCCATGATCTTCCTGACGCCGGCGCGCAGGTGCACCCGCTCCAGGAGATCGACGTATTCGGCCAGCAGGCCGTTGACACGCGAGACCCAGGCGGCAAAGTCAAACGTCTCGTCCTCGTACGAGGCGACGAATTCGGGCACGGTGCTATCGCACTTGGCATTGACAAACTTGACGATGCGGTTGACAAAATTGCCAAAGTTGGCCAGCAGCTCGCTGTTGTTGGCCAGGGCAAATGCCTGCCACTCAAACTGCGTGTCGCCCGTCTCCGGGCGGTTCGACAGGAGGTAGTACCTCCATACCGACGGTGAGACGCCAATGTCCTTGATCTGGTTGCCAAAGACGCCGACGCCTCGTGACTTTGAAAACTTGCCGTTCTCGTAGTTGAGATACTCGGTCGTCGACAGGTGGTTGAGCATGGTCCAGTTGTAGCCGGTGCCGATCTCGGAGCCCGGGAAGATGACGGTGTGAAAGGGCACATTGTCCTTGCCCATGAACTGGTAGAGCGTCACCTCGTCCGGGTTCTTCCACCACTGCTCCCACTCGTCCGTGTAGTTTGCCGTGATGGACGGGTAGCCGATGCAGGCGTCGAACCAGACGTAAATGACCTTTTTCTCGAAGCCGGGCAGCGGGATGGGGACACCCCACTTGAGGTCTCGGGTGATGCTGCGGCCCTCGAGGCCCTTTGTGAGCCACGACTGCGTGATGCCGACGCCGTTTTGCGGCCAGCCGTATTTGCGGTGGGCATCCTGGAACCACTTGTCGATTTCGGGCTGCAGCAGGTCGAGCTTGAGGAAGATGTGCTTTGTGTCGCGGGGGATGGGCTGGGCGCCGTCGAGCTTGCAGCGCGGGTTGATGAGGTCAAAGGGGTCGAGCAGGCCGCCGCACTTGTCGCACTGGTCGCCGCGGGCGTCGTCGTAGGCGCACTTGGGACAGGTGCCCTCGACGAAGCGGTCGGCCAGGTAGCCCTCGTGCTTCTCGCAAAAGGGCTGCGTCGTGGTGCGCTCCTCGAGGAAGCCCCGCTCGTGCAGCTTGAGGAAGATGTCCTGGACAATCTCCGTCTGCTTCTGCGTCGTGGTGCGGCCAAAGTAGTCGAAGCCAATCTCGAACCAGTCGTACACCTCCTTGTGCTTGGCGTGGAACTCGTCGCACAGCGCCTGCGGCGTCTGGCCCGTCTCGAGCGCCTTGGTCTCCGTGGCCGTGCCGTACTCGTCGGTGCCACAGATGTAGAGCGTCGGCCGGTCGCGCAGTTTACTGAAGCGGGCGTAGACGTCGGCGCTCAGCACGCTGCCCACGACGTTGCCGAGATGCGGTACATTATTGACGTAGGGTAGAGCGCTGGTGACGAGCGTGTTCCGCTTGCCTTTGACGGGCAGGATGGGGTTTTGGACAGCCATTGCAGCGTCCAGTTGGTCTCCCTTGCTTGCCCCTCCTGTTCTCTCTCTTTCGTGCAGTCTTGGTTGACGAGGGTGCTGATTGATGTGCCAATGGCGGAAGTTATCGCACCTCTATGCCCAAGGCGAATCCCTTTTGAAGGGCCCACGAAGTCGACTGAGTCACAGGGGATGCGGCCAACGGATCGGAGCTTTGGGAGTCATTTTTCCCTGTCACGTGTGAGGGGCAATTCGCCATCGTCACCGCGGGGTTTGTCATACAGCGAGCGAGTGAGCTGTTCGTACCAAGTACTCTGTACCTAGATTCCTAAAAGTTGACTCCCTCCTAGCCTATACCATCACTTCAGGCAGCTTGCAAGGGCACAGCTGTAAATTCAGAATTGACCAAACAAACACCCTCGATATCGTCATCTCTGTCTGACCCTGGACACGAGGCGCCAAAGAAGAATCGTCACATCCTGTACACAAACCCCCAATGCCCGCAGACCCCCTCGAAGACGTCCTCAACCTCGAGGACCGCTTCTACCAGCAGGGCTACCAGCAAGGCCTCCAGGATGGCGCCCAGGTCGGCCGCATCGAGGGCCGCTGCTTCGGCATGCAAAAGGGCTTTGAAAAGTTCCTCGAGAGTGGCCGCCTAGCCAGCAAGGCCGTCGTGTGGGCCAACAGATTACCGCCGGGCCCTGACAGCCAGCCCAGCCCCGGCGTCGAGGCCGGGGCCCTCTCGGAGCGGTCGTGCACGCTGCCGCCGCTGGCCAGCACCCCGCGGCTCGAGAAAAATGTCAAGACGCTGTATGCCCTGGTTGAGCCGGGCACGTTGTCGACGGAGAACACGGATGACGCGGTCCAGGATTTTGATGACCGCGTGAAGCGCGCGCAGGGCAAGGCAAGGGTGATTGAGCGCATGGTCGGCTGAAGGGGGGTTTATCAAGCGAGGCGTATCAGATACCTGGTGATTCGCTTTGGATTCTGTCATGATGGCCCGCTCTCAGGTTTCACGGGGGGGGGGGGGCTCGCGACACGGCGGACTCTGAGAGCGAGACGGAAACAAAGAAACAGTTCAGCTTGTCGAGAGACTTAGGGTCAGGAGCCATAGCGCTCTCCGGGGCTTCTTTCGACTCATGCCACCTTATGTACAACGCCACTCAGGTGCTCCGTCTATTGGAACGACCGACACGGGTATCTGCCAGTATTGTCAGTCAAGTCCCTTCATTAATCGCGCAGGCGTACAAAGGAACAACTTACCCCTGAGGATACGAATTCTCCTCCGACAACTTGTACTTGTGCACATCCCACTGCCCCGACGCCAAGCTCTGCCCACTGGGAAGAGGCGGCAGCCCCGCGACAAAGAGGTCCTTTGCCACATCTTTGGGCGCCTTTTCCAGACAACTCGCCAGGCCTGTCTCGCCCTCCTGCCGGGCAGCTACGAGCTGCTTCTCGCCGGCCTCGCCAATCAGTTCCACCTTGGGCTGCGCCGCGCTGCCGACCGTCAGCAGCTGCGCGACCTCACCCTGGCCAACGACGCTGAGCTTCGGGTATGAGCGCCGCGAGTCGCGCTTCCAGTATGGGTTGTCGGCGATGTCGCCCGCCGGCACCGTGACGGGGTCGTCGAAGCCCTTGGGGTCGTTGGACCCGGGCGCCGGGTTGCGGTACCACGGGTTGAGCGGCACGCCGTTGGACCGGTTGGGATCGATGGAGAGGGCTCTTCGGAAGAGTTCCCAGATTCCCTTGGATTGGAGCGTTTGTTTCTGGTCAAGGGGAAGGGTGTCAGTCTCGCTGTCACCGTAATGCCGCTTCCGCAGCAATTGGGTGCGACCGGGTCCAGACGATACCTTTGCGAGAGAAACCACGCCACCAGCGGCATTGGCCACCGCCTTGGACGACATTTTCGCGGGGACAATGGGGTGCTGCGATGCTGCGAGGTTCACGGGGAGCTGGAGGTTGATGGCAGGTATGTCGGTTCGGTGATGCTCGGCACGCACCGTGGGTGATTAGCCGATGAATTGCCTGCGATGAGCTTACGCGAGCCAGCTACCCTAAAGCATGGTCGCCCGCTTTGGACCATGAACTTGCGCCCGCCTACGAATTTCTCCTACATACACACTACTTTCCTGGTATTGAGGCTTTGTATGGGAGAAAGCCGCGCGTCTTTGGACCCTGGAATGCAGTAGCTGATGTTTCGATCAGGTGTTCCGTCCTCTTGCCCTAACATTGTGCGGGGCATGAAAAAAATGGTCTGTGGCAGATGATTCACTACAATTCATCTCAGTGCAGAGTAACAGTTTGGCAATAAATCGCAGATTCCTTTCAGGGATCAAATAAACACTCGCGCAGGTTGGTCTCAATCCAAAAACTCGCTTGCCATCACGTGCCTGCACCAGAGCCTGCATCAGAGAACCCATCCAATACCCCGTCCTAGAGACCCATTACACGCGCAATCATGGTCCGAGCCAGGCAGAATTCCAAACGAGCGCCCTCGGGCTGCGCGTCCCCATCCTCACATCGCCACGTTACTCCTTGAGCTCCTCGACAAGCTTCCTGATGCGGTCGACGGTCGCGGCGGGTCCGCCAGCCTCGGCGACCAGAACCTTGCCCTTCTTGTCGACGGCAAAGACGCCGCGCTGGGTGCCCTTGGGCTGCTTCTTGAGGCCGATGGCGGCGATGAGCGTCGCCTGCGGGTCGCACAGAAGCGGGTAGGGGAGCTTTTGCTTCTCCTTGAAGTTAGTGTTGGCCTTGGGCGAGTCGCTGCTCAGGCCAAAAATGGACAGCCCGTCGGCGGTGAGGGGCTCGTAGGCGTCACGAAACAGGCAGACCTGGGTGGTGCCTAGCAAACATGTCAGCGCGCGTCATGGGGGGATAGAGGCGGTAGATACTCACAGCCGGGCGTTGAGGCCTTGGGGTACGTAAAAAGTACGACGCCCGCCTTGCTCTCGTCAACCAGCTCCTTGAGGGTCGTCTTCTTGCCATCATTAGTCTCGACCTCGCCGCCAAAGTCATCCAGGTCGACAACGTCGCCCACGGCGACCTTGCCTGTCTTCTTCTTCTCCGCCGGCTTGGCGGGCTGCGCCGCGGGGACGGAAGCAGGCGCCTCCTCCTCCTTGGCGGATTCCTCGTCGTCGTCGTCGGCGGCGGGAGCGGGAGCAGGAGCCGCCTTCTTCACCGCCTTGGCCATCTTCGTCGCGGCCGACTTGGAAGCCTTTCCAGCCCTTTTGGCGGCCGGAGCTGGCGCGGGCGGCGGCTGAGGCGCCTTGCGCTTGCGAAGCTCGACGGGCATTGGATTTGCGCGGGGGGGAGGGGCAGAGTCTGCGGATTGGAGAAGGCAAAGGGTGTTTTTGAGAAGAGGAAGCTTTTCGCCCGCGTCGCGCAACGTCCAGAAAACAAACAAAGTGAGCTGTGAGAGGGAAACAGACGAGACTGGGCAGAGATGGGTTGCGTTGTGGCGGCGAGGAAAAGGCTGGTTGTTGCCCGTCGTTGCGCAGCAGTGCGACTTCACCAGGTACCTTGTACCAGGCCGCCAATCAGCCCAGGCAATGGATCCTTGGTCGCGGGGCGCGGCCACTAAAACCGGGGCCCCCTGGAGCACCTATGTACAATATGTGCATATGTACAATATATACATTCTCCCCACAGTGGAAGCATCGCGTTTGACCATGGACGAGGGCATGCCGAGACAAACCAAAAAGCAAGTTGGCGCCCTCAAAGTCAATTCGAATTCACCCTCCATAGCCTCGACCGCCGCCCAGGACATCTGGTAATCGACTCGACAAACGAGAATCTTCCAGTCCTCGCACTACAGACCCATCACAAACCTCCACCCCCAGCTTCAAACCCCGTCCTCCAAGGCGCCGTCCTCCAAGGCGCCGTCCTCTCGTCCCCCAGCATCAGCATCCCTCCCGTCCGTTCATGGACCCTCGGGTGAGCCCGCATCTTCAACGCCCAACCCCCGCATGTCCTCCCTGCTGACACAACGGCTCCGCACGTGGCGTGGGCGTCGCCTCGCAGAAGCTTGTGGCTCCCATGGCCGCATTCACAATGGCCGGCCTGCTGTTTGTGTACGTTTGGTTGCAGCAGCAACGCCGCTCCTCCTCTTGATTAAACTTGCTTGTCAACGGCTAGATGGTCCGTGGCTGACGCAAATGGCGCCGACAGGTACACGAGGTCGTCCATTCGCAGCGCAAAGAGCCAGTCTGTCCGTCGCATAGCCCAATACCCATCTCATCTCGCGCGCCGACTGACCGTCGAGCAGGGGAGGCGATAGGGACCGTCTCATGTCGGGCCGATCATGCTTCTTTGCTTGCCTAGAATTACATCGCGAGACTCGGACAAGCCCCGTTGGTACATGGACAGGTCCTCTGCACGAAGCTGACCAACAAAAGACCACGCCCTGGGCCTCGCCAATGCGATCCATGTAATCATGTCGTATCCGTCGGTAAACATCATTCCACGTTACGTCGAGCGTGGAGCGAGGAGACGATCGAGGGTGATCAGGACTATAACAAAGTAGATAGAAAGAGTCGTGTACCGACAACAAATGCCAAATGCATTCATTCACGCAAACCCCCAACCCAAGTGTCTATCCCTAGGTATTCCGTACAGCCCTCCACTCCAGTCCGGGTATCTGACTCTCCCGCCCGCTTCCGCAATGTCTTGGACGAATCCGTCTGTCTCGCTCCCCCACCAAGCTCTATCGTCTTTCTTGATGTGTTCATGACTGGCTGGGGATAGCCGCCAGGCGATCACCGCTCTGTATTGGCCCCTAGCTTCTCCCTTCCTTCTGTCTTGGCTCTGTTGAGCTGTCTCATGACGTACTCGTATGTCAGCATGGTCACCGTGGCAGCTGGGACAGCTCGCATCATGTTGGTACCCAGGCCCGCGTAGAATGCCCGCCAGCCTTCTTCGCGCAGAATTGTCCGAAACGTCGTGACGATGCCCTTGTACTTGCGGCCGTCCTGGCCTGAATTGTTGGCCGAGGCCGGGGTCGAGACACCCATACCCTGGAGAAAATGTTCGCCCGCGACCGGCCTGCGCTGCGTCTGCAGCCGGGTCCGGATCACCTCGTGCGGGTATGTGGCGCTGCTGGCGAGTATCTTGGACAAGACGGAAGCCGACAGGATGCCCAGCCAATGCGCCTTTTCCCCCTCGACAGGCGCCTCGCCCATGCCCTGGCCGGTGAAGCTCGTCTTGAGAAACTCGTACGTGGGGAACTGGACCGCCACATGAGTCAGGCCCAAAAGTGCCGGCGTGAGGCCCGAGTAAAAGGACGCGAGACCCTCGGACGTGTACATTTTCCTTGCAGCATCGAGGGTCGACCGATAGTGCCACGGCGCCTGCAGCGTTGGCCTTGCCGTCGGCGTGTTGCCTGTCTTGGGAAACATGGAGGTAAAATGGTGCTCCGCCTCGGGCAAGTAGCTCTGTGACATGAGCCTGGTCTTGATGACCCATATCGGGTTCGTGACGATTGTGCTGCTTGCACCAGCTATGATGGAGGACCAGAAGCTCACAATGTACGTAGTTTCTGCCAAAGTCCACCAGTCAGCTCGTGTATGGATCCCGCCCAGGGAGAGGGAAACGGGAGGACACAGGGTCCAAGGATGGCAGACGTACCTGAATACTGGGCCATCCAGACCTTGCTCTTGTTGTAGACGGAGAACCAGACGGCCCAGGTCGGTAGGTACCCGAGGACGATGGGGCCTAGCCCTCGATACATGCCTCGTATGCCCTCCTGGCGCCAGATGACCTTGGCCGTGCCGACCAGGCCATTGTACATCTTCGGATGACCGACGTGACGGCCGTTGTCGACGAGCTTGTATGTGCCCTGGGCCTGCAGCTTCGTCTTGATGACGTCGAGGGGGCATGTGACGATGCCCGAGGTGAAGCCGCCGACGGCGCCGGCGATGACGTTGAACTGCGAGTCCGAGGCCTTGGCGGCCCATCGCTGCAGCGGAGTCGGGGTCCCGGTCGGGCGCCGCATTGGGGTCGATTCGTCGACGGTGAGGCGTGGGTATGAAGCTGGTGCATTGTCATCTGGAGGCGAGGAGACCCGACGTGTCTGCGGGGATTCTTGGTGAGACATCCCCCCTCAGCGCACCTAGGCTGGCGTTGGGATCAAATATCGACGAGGGAACAAAGAGCGGAAGCTCCGTTGGGAAGCTTGCCTTTGTCGGCGAGAGTCCGGCGCCGCGCGGGGGAGGGATGGAAGCCGCTTGCTCCGGTCCACCACCACCTCCTCCTCCGCCAACTCGAGTCACCTCAGGGCGCCGGCCTGGCTACCCGCAGCTGCTTTAGAGTTGCCGTCTCGCGTGACAGCCGAGGTGTGCGGCCGAGGGGACCTGGGCGGTTGATTCTGCTCCCGTCGGGGGTCGCACCCCAGCATCCGATGCCGGTGTAGAGAAAATGGGGACGGACACTGCGGGGAACGCCGCAGTAACCGTTCCCGCTTAGCGAACGCCGCCGGCCATTGACCTTTGCGAGGGGACGACACGAAGCGACTCTCTCGGAAACGGAAATAGAAGGAGGCGAGGTGGTCGGGTTCGAGAGCGAGGCGGGGGACGAAGGGGGCACGCGCGCCCGGAGATGAGTTGCGGAGGTGGGCTGTTTGGCAGTAAACGGGCGAGGGTTTTGGGGGGGGAGGCGAGGGCATGTGAGGAGTCAACCTGAAAAGGCAATGACGAGGCCGCGCTGTACCGAGAAATGGGTGGGTCCACTCACTCGACCCACCAGAAGCGAGCCCTTGCTTCAGTTGGTCCAGCCACGGCGCTGAAGAGCACCCGACCTCGGGCACCCGTCCCACCCCTAGGTATTAGAAGGCCAGGCCACTGCGGGTACTTCGGGGAGCCTGTGCGGTCTGTTGTACAGGGCAAGCAGAGGGCCTGCAGGGCAACATAGCAATCTGCCACACACACCACATGTCCGCCCAATCGGCCTTTCCTTGTCCAGGCAGAAGAAGTGAGTGCGATTGATATTAAGCCAACAAATCGCATCTCACTCTGGTCGTATGAGATGCGGCACCCTACATGGCAGTTGCGAGGGCTACAATGCACATCTATGCGCATATACATACATACGTAGATACGTGCACACATCAAGTAAAGCGGCCACCATAGCCCCTACCCATCAGGTATATATGATTGGTAAATCGACAACTTCTATTTGACCGTTCCGGCCTCCGGTAAGACGTCGAAGCTACGTGTTGGAGACGATTCTGTGGGACACGATAATATGGACGGTGCATTGATACAAGACTCCCGCCCATTTCGCCGACTTCTGCGTTTATGGGAACAAAAAACATTTGGATGCAGCAAATTCTTGGCGAGACTTAATTCTCTCGAAACTCAACCATGCTAGGCGCCCTGGCCTTGTTGAGCGTGAATCTACACGTGCTCAGTCGGCTCGGGGTAGGCCTCAAGCCATTGCTCCCTTGTGTAGACGGTCGCATTACGCCTCAAGAAAGTCGTAATAATATCATTCAAATCTAACAAGGACAACGTTAGCATCCTAGCATGACTATCGGGGTATTTGCATGCGTTACCTTGCAGCGTCATTTCTCTACCTGGCTGAAGGGAATAGTGATCTGTACGCTCATGGACGAGGAGCAGGTCTTGCGGTAACTGGGTTCCTAGGTAATGAGCATCAGTCTTTGTATACATACATGTAGATTTCCGAGGCAGCAACTGATGGTATTTACCTGCCGGTACGGAGTAGACGATGACTCCGTCGCCCCTAAATAGGTTGGAGACGAGGTGTTGCTGGTACGGCGAGTTGGGCCGCATCGAGGCGCCATTAGGTGCTTTGATAGACGCCCGTTGGATCAATGCTGAAGGAGAAACCGAGTTGCTGCTCATCCTTACCTCGGTACGTCTTTGGATCAAGAGCCAGCGGCTTCACCCATCCATCGGCGGGGCAAATGTCGAAGACACGGCGCTGCCGGGACCACTCTCTCAGCTGCACCTGGGGGCCATTGTTGACGCGGAATAGGCTCGTGGGGAGCGTCCGAAGCACCTTGATCAGCTTGGACATGGTGATTGACGTTGCGGCGAGAAATAAATGAAGAAGAGCGAGGTTTGTTGTACCTTGGTACCTGAGCCGACCCTCTGCAAAAGCTGCGCTGACCACGGTACCAAAGTGGGGCTATGGTTGGATGAGGGGGGGACGACTGCCGCAATACCCCC